>JAEQML010062259.1:0-24607 GCA_016904865.1 Pissodes strobi | reverse complement strand
GCGTGCCTTATATATTGGCTTACAAGCCCTTCGGGCCTAAAATAGATGGATCGCGAACCATATTATAACCTTGGCTGATCTCGTTAGGGATATGTCAAAATAAAAGATAATCAAATACACTATTTATAGTCTATTCTAAAACAAAACAAAAATATTTATATCACCCTATGAACTGGTCCGTACTAAAAATACTGACTCATTTTACTCCCTAATTGGCCAATTTTAGCGCAGATATACTAACTAAATAACTCACTGACGTTGCAGTTTGCAGTGTTTAGGTACTAAAACTAATCCTTATCAGCGACTACAAAAATTATATATGTTTGAATACTTTATTATATTATCTGCGTGATGATTGCAAATAGTAATACTGAACAATCTCACCAAATCCTTCCTCGGGGGAGATCCATTGATTTGTATAGGAGTGGATAAGCAATAGCCGCCTGTGGCACTACTCAAAAGTGGCAAGCTATGCGCGAAAAAACAGGTTTCTGCGCATGACAAAATCAACGCAAAATGGAAAAACGTAAACAAAGAAGATACCGTTTCGTCATGCGCACTAAAACACTTGCCGTCTCAGCAGGCGTCGGTCAGGACCGAACTTGGCGTTTGTCTTTGACGTGTTTTCGTTTTGACGGCGCGGCACACCTGAAAATCAATTCTCGGGTGAAAATATTAACCAGAAGACATTTGCGTAGAACGAGAGGCTTCCGTTTTCTCCCGGTCCTAATTTAAGGCGGCCCATATCCCCATGAAATAAAATAAAAGTTTATTTGTAAGCTAAGCATCCTCCTTTTTAGTACTGTCAAATGTCACAAGTCACAATGGAAATAGATATTTTGAAGAAGGCACACTGTTGCCAGACGTTTGAGACTGAAAATATATGGGATCAACTTTCGCTTAGCTGAAATCAGTTATGTAAGAAATATTTGTTTATTTAGTATAGAGAAACCTCCCCAAATACAAAATCATAAAAAAAATTTTACGGAAGAATAACTGAAATCAGTTACATGAAAACATGTTTCCGTTTTACATTCTAAATATTTTTCTAAACATAATACCCCAAAAAAACTTCTTGCTGAAATAAGTAATTTTCATTTTTTGAGTTAGTTTGGGTTAGTTTAGGTTAGCTTTGGTTAGTTTCGTCTCGTTTAAGCCACTACGCACTTACTTCACTCAAGCCTACGCGACACAATTTCGGTTAGCTTTGGTTAGTTTGGGTTAGCTTTGTTTAGTTTAGGTTAGCTTTGGTTAGTTTCGTCTCGTTTAAGCCACTACGCACTTACTTCACGCAAGCCTAGGCGAAACACTTTCGGTTAGCTTGGGTTAGTTTGGGTTAGTTTGGGTTAGCTTTGGTTAGTTTGGGTTAGTTTCGTCTCGTTTAAGCCAGTACGCACTTGCGTGAAGAAAGGCTTGCGCGAAGCGCAAGCCTTTCTTCACGCAAGCCTAGGCGAAACACTTTCGGTTAGCTTGGGTTAGTTTTGGTTAGTTTGGGTTAGCTTTGGTTAGTTTGGGTTACCTTTGGTTAGTTTGGGTTAGCTTTCGTTAGTTTGGGTTAGCTTTGGTTAGTATGGTTTTCGTCTCGTTTAAGCCACTACGCACTTACTTCACGCAAGCCTAGGCGAAACACTTTCGGTTAGCTTTGGTTAGTTTGGGTTAGCTTTGGTTAGTTTGGGCTAGCTTTGGTTAGGTTTGTTTAGTTTGGGTTTGCTTTGGTTAGTTTGGGTTAGCTTTAGTTAGTTTGGGTTAGCTTTGGTTAGTTTAGGTTAGCTTTGGTTAGTTTCGTCTCGTTTAAGCCACTACGCACTTGAGTGAAGAAAGGTTTGGATATTTTTGTGTGTTTTATGTTTAGAAGAATGTGTGAAATGTGAAACAAAAAAATTCGCGAAGTGCCGTATTATCGTGGATATACAGCAGCTTGCATGTGTTTCCGCGAATATATTCCACTGATTCCACTGTCCACCAGTCAAAACATATTAGAACATTAATAACGTGTCGCGAAGATTACTGAACATCACCTCTGAACCCAAATATTTTGATCATTAAAGTAATATTTCACTTCATTCACTTCACGCATGACCTCCGGTCGCTCCGGGGCTCAACAAAAGGAAAAGTGCTAATCCAAGCCATACCCAATATCGGCTCAAATGCGCAACTTTTGGTAACACTGTGTCAGGCCTTTGGCATCGATTACTAAAATTTCAATATTTTCACCTTCCCCCTGGGAAAATAGTAGAGGCACTTTGTCCGTTCTACGTCAATTAACCTCAAAACTCGAACTTTGGGATTTTTTTTCGGCTCAAATGTGGGGGATCCTCCGATTTTTTTCGCTTAAACTACTCTATAGGACACCCCCTTTCTAGTGAAAAAAAAATAATTCGCGAAATCGTAGATACCTATATGTCACAAGACCCCACTCGTGATATAGAATGTTGAAAATCCCATGGAGGATACCATTGGGGACTGTGCAGCGCATGGCACAGCCTTTGAGAATTAGAGATCAGTGGGTCTCCATAATGGCAGTAAAGATGCCGTGAAATACCTTTTTGTAGGCTTTGTGAAAATGTGATTGTAAACATGTTCGTTTACTTACTTGAGATTTCGAGACTAGGCTCTATTGAGTGTGGTGTGGTTCGAGACAGGGCTCGATTGTACAACTCCCATGGATGAGACCAATTGGGACGCCATTGCTCGGCGTGAGAATAATGGCATTAAGTTTGCCAATAAATACCTTATTGTAGGCTTGATGCGACAATGACTATGGCAGGATATCACTATACCACTTGAGTAACGAACTAGAGATGATGAGGTCTCAAAACGTGAAAACTTGCCGGGATGGCGGCTAGCGCCAGCCGGCTAGAAACGGGGGTGCGCCTTTTGCGACTTACATGGTCGAGGTTCAAGAGACTACTTTTTACTCAATACTGAATTCTAGAACGTCGGAACTAGAGCAACTTGAAGAAGTTGTTACCGCCCCTTCTGGTGGGAGAAGATGCACCGCTTCGGGCATGGAAAGGGCAATAATGCAAATACAGAGATATTGTGTAAAAACTTAACATGACCGGTTCTCTAAATTAATATTATGAATTTTAATACAAATCCGGTTGAAATCTGCTGACTAGTTTTCATGAAATTTGAATATGAAAGATCTGAATTTAAGGGAATTTTAGTTTGGGTGAACTGGCTATCCTGTAGAATGCGCTGTGATTGGTCGACTCCGTCGCCGGGGTTTAGCGGGAAACTCTATGATTGGTCAGACGAGTTTAGGATGCGCGTGGTTACAACAGATGGCGCTAGTAATACCGCCCGGATAAAGCGGGAAGGGCTATGATTGGTCGGAGGCCTTTTGAGAACGCTTAACTTTTAGCTTTCTAGACTGTCTAGCGCAGTGGATAAACGTGGTAAACAAGAGATGGCGTTAGTAGTATCGCCAAGGTTTTAAATTGTTTGGATGCGAGGACAGTGGCGTGGAATGTTATCAAAGGTTAAACTGCACAAAAATTTAATCGTTAGATTTTAAGACGTGTTCAAAAATGGTTTTTAAACACCGAGAGCCACTGTTTTAAAACAAGTTGAATAATTTTTTGAATTTCAGGCCTCGAAGTAATGAAGAGGAATATCTTGAGTAACAGTAGCTATTGATAACTTTTGCGTAACAGTAGTTATTTATAATTTTTGCTTAATTTAAATTCCTAATTTAAGTTTTCGATTATACCTACTGTAATCAGTAAATTTTCAAATTGTTGATCACTTCCTCCAATCGTAATTGTTCAACTGAGATCCACAGGATATTTCTCTATATAATTTACTGGCGATTTACACTAGTCTATTATTTTTTTCATGTGAACACTGCTGGAAAACTACCATTGTCCACGTCATTGTGTCGTACCGGTTGAGGGAGGCGATACTGAGAGAACCTTATAAGTCCTAAGACATCCTTGAGATTGTTAACTCAGGAATAGGCAGAAGCAGGTCCCAGTAAAGGTCCCAATACGGTTGCATAGTTATAGGATAGTTGGACAGGATAGGTAAGAATTATTCAAAATTTGTTAATCTTTAATACTAAATTTAATTTCATTTTCATCACATAACAAGCTTATTTATAAACCATATTTCAAGAAATATTTGTAAGCTATATTTTTAGTGATCAATTGTATTTGTTTGTTTAATTATATTGATAACTGCAGTGCACATGGTACCATAAGTTGTAATTTAATCATATAGTTAATATATAGTTTGTTTTTAAGTTGATTTCTTTAATTTACCGCAAGTGGCGCCTTTATAAATTTAACCGACAGAGGAAGTAACCTAACTCACACCCTCAAATAAACTGAATAAATTAACTTTTGTTCTATCCTTACAAATTGGCGACTGAACTGGATAATCATAACTCATAACAAAGTGGCGCTCAACTAATTAATTAAAATAATTAAATACCTTTTCATCACAAATTGGCGCCCAATACATTTCGTTACATTATTATCTTTGATATTTTTTTCAAACAAACTGTACATTATCTTTGTCCTACCGGTAACTTGACCGCGGAGGACTTACGCTTAAGGTTAACATACCTTAAATTTTTATAATGGATTGTTTGCTACAATAACGCCAGGTCGAACTAGCTATTTTTTTTGCCGCTGTTACCAACGAGTCATAACTGATATCCAAATATGCATAGTTAGGTTGAAGGAAATCTCAGCTTACTTGAACAATATTTATTAAATATTCAAGCGGAGATTTCCTTCAACCTAAACATATTGTATTGTGGACGAAACTTCTTATCACTTATACATAGTTAGTTAGTAACACGGCTCTGTAACAAATCATGATTTGACGCCCGTTAATTAGTCATTGATTAAGCGATTATTCGATTTACTTCAATTTTTCCCATAACTAGTAGATATTTGCAGTATCGCTGGCCTTCGTTTATATTTTATTGACGTTTTTTATTATTGCATAACACGTTCATCATAGATTACGATTAAAGCCTACTATTTCTCGTTGAAATATAATTATTACAATAAATTAATCTGTTAGAATTACTGGTCATTTTCTCATCTCTTTCTTCTGATCAGCTATGATATATTTCATTTAATAGTAAAAAACCGATTATTTGTTTGTCAATCTACCTGTTTTATTCGATTAGCTTTTAATATCAGTGCTCCAGAGGAGAGGATCGCTAAAAGCGGTAGGTAACTGTTTTTTTTATTACTTGCGCCCAATGATTGAAATATTCTGGATTTACTCTTGATTAATATTTGAGTATTTGCTTATTACTGACTTTGATTTTTGATTATTTTCTGAGTAATTATTTTTCTATTATTAAGCGAATGCATTTCTGGCATTTAAATCTGATGTAATATTCTAACTTATTTTTGTTGTTTTATTGATCGGTTTTCTTTCTTGATAGTAAAAAATAAAAATGTTTGGTTATCTTTTTATTTTGTCGCGAAGCTTAAGCTAAAACGAGTTCCATATTTCAACTTTGGGGTAGTTCTCGCTTTTGCTGTCTAAAAACCCGTGGCGTCTTAAATAAATTAACCCGCACCCTACTCTCCGGCATTTGAGCTAGGATCTAATTTGTACGCTAGGCGACAACTCGTTTTAGCCCACGCATCGACACTCATAAATTCATACAGTTTCAATTTTTAATTCTCCAACTTTAAATCTCTTATAATTTGAAATTATTCACTTTCGGTTCCTTCTAAGCTATAAGAGGGACGGAAAAAGGATAACAATACTTAAACAAATATTCAGATAATTGTATTAAAATTTGCTATTTTATGTAATCAAAACGTAACGAACGACAGTAGACCGTTACAAAATGGGAACACCACAGCTTTTGTATAAAATGTCCCCGATCCAGAGCCCATCTAAGTATATTCGAACTCGTAAAATTCATAAATTAATGAAAACTGACGAAAATGTCTCCGAATTTCTGCATGTTTCTTATACTCCCTGATCTAATAGGAACAATGCAGTAGAACATTTTTATAGCAGTGATATTCAGATTTTAGAAAAATAGCTAAAAGATGGCTGTCAACCTGTCAACTGTGCTTAACCTTCCCTTTTTGTTAATTGAGTGTTATATTTAAAAAATTACTTTTCCGTTAAGATATGTATAAGGCTAGGCCGTATAATTATTGGGATATCTTTGTTAGTTTACAAGATAAAAATATGGGGTTTGCTCTGTTACCTTGTCAAGACATAAGCGAAACTTTTATGAAGTATCTTTTTATCGAATATATGATATATATTCTCGTCAAGTAATCGGCTTTTCGTTAAAAATTTTTTTACCGAAAAATCGATGTTTTCATATCTTCTCGAAAAATAAGATTGCAAAAAAACCTGTTTTTTTTCGACTGAAAGCGAGTGCGTTATTTAATATTGTTTATCTTAAGTCGAACGACTTTCTCCATGCTCGTCAATATATTCCCTATTTTCCTGCCAATCTCAGAAAATAAAAAGCCTGCACGATACGTTAATAACAATGTAAAAAACCAGGTTGTTTAAAGTGTGGGAAACGCAGCACCTTGTACGACGACTATTTGAGGATTCAAAATCAAATATTTACGGTAATAAATATTCCGTGGGTCTTTGAATTTCCGATATTCCAATGTCGCCGGAAATAAGGGCGATAGGTCATAGGATGAGTTATATGGTAATTGAAATATTCTTATACTAACCCAATAACTGCAAGCTACTTTCTTCACTTTAAAGAGAATGCATGAATTACCTACTTGATAGCCATCACACAGATTCGATTCAATTCAATTCAATTCTTAATGAGCTAGAGCTTTTGTCGATAATTAAGTATTTTTATGGCTTATGATTTTTAAATAGAACACTGTTTATTTCATTATTTTGGTTCAGCTTTGACACTGAAATTATTAGGTATTTAAAAAAAAATACCTTTCCCCATAATATAACGAGACATCTTCATTTCACTTAAAATACTAAGTCGCCTGAGTGCAACTTGTTGCAAAAAATGCAAGAAAACCACGCCCTCAAATTAAATGCCTTCCTTCCAACAATCTCCAAAGTCATGGAACGTGTAGTCAATCAGCAACTATTCAAATACCTCGAGAATAACATAATAATCAGCGATAATTAATACGGCTTTCGCAAAGAGAGATCGACAGGAGATATATTGGTTTATGTCACTCATATTGAGAACTAAGGTGAGTCTCGAGCGTTGGACATTTCGAAAGCATTCGACAGAGTTTGGCATGACGGACTGCTCAACCAACTTCCAGCCTCTCTCTGCAACTGGCTTGCCAGTTTCCTTAAGAACCGATCTCTGCATGTTGCAGTTGATGGACACATCTCAGATACATTCACTATTAACGTGGGAGTGCGTACTTCCCAGCCGAACAACCCTGCCCGCCGGAGGAAATCAGGAATCTGGTTACCCACTGCGAGGAGGTAAATATTCCACTCCTGATTGGATGTGATAGCAACGCGCATCACATAGTGTGGGGCAGTGCTGGATCCAATCGGAGGGGGGAAGAGTTGTTGGAATTCATTGCATCTGTAGGGCTGCAGGTGGCCAACAGAGGGGGTGAGCCCACTTTCTTCACTACGGGACGAAGCTCGGTCATAGACTTGACTCTGTGCACCGGGGATTTGTTCCCGGATATTACGAAATGGGGTGTGTCTGTGGAAGACTCGATGTCGGACCACAGATACATCAATATAGAACTGGGTCCTTCCTCAGCTAGAGCTGAGGAAGTTAGAAACCACAAAGCAACCAACTGGGACCTCTATAGGGAGGAGCTAAGTTGGCGTCTAAGGGACATGCCGAGGAAGTACCGGGCCTTCGATGACGCCGCAAGGTGGATAGGATCATCGATGGCCGGGGCTTTCGCAAGCAGCTGCCCCGTGACTAAGCGGCACAGTAAAGGGAAAACTCCTTGGTGGAATTCCACTCTGGAGAACCTTAGGGCACAGCTGAGGAGGCTCTTTAATAGGGCTAGACACAGCGGGGTGGATACTGACTGGGACCTATATAAAGAGGCCCGGGGACAGTACAAAAGAGAGCTGAGAGGATCGCGAAGGAGTGCCTGGAGGGCCTACTGTGGAGGGGTATCCCAAGCCCCGGCCGCTGCTAGGCTCTGCAAGGTGCTATCAAGGGATCCACTCGTCAAATTGGGCAGTGTCCGTAAGCCAGGTGGAGGCTATACGTCGTCACCGGCGGATACTCTGCACCAGCTACTGACTACACACTTCCCAGGCTCAACAGCCATGGGCCGGGGAGGTGATGGCGGGGCCGGGTTCAGCATTAGAGCTGACTATGGCACTGCCAAAAAGATGGTCACCTACAATAGGCTAAGGTGGGCGATCGAGACCTTCGCCCCGTTTAAGGCGGCAGGTGAGGATGGGGTCTTTCCAGCGCTATTGCAGCGTGACGGAGGACTTCTTAGCACGCCGCTGATGGACCTTTTCAGGGCTTCTATCGCACACGGGTACGTGCCGGAGCCCTGGAGGCACAGCAGAGTGGTGTTCATTCCCAAAGCGGGAAGGAACGACTATACCGATACGAAATCGTATCGACCTATTTGTCTCATCAGCTTCTTGATGAAGACACTAGAGAGGCTGGTGGACCGATACCTTAGGGAGTGGGTGGCTCTTAGAGCCCCTCTGAGTCCGGAACAGTACGCATATCGAACGGGCAGGTCGGTGGACTCGGCTCTTCACCACCTGGTATCCAGGCTGGAGGAGGGGCTGGGAGGCGGACGGCTATCGGTGTGCGTGTTTGCGGATATTGAAGGAGCCTTCAATAACACAGTCGTGGGCTCGGTCTGCCGATCGGTGGAGCGAACGGGGATGGGTCCGGTCATAACGAGCTGAATCCGCTCCATGCTCACCGGGCGGAGGGTCGAGGCTAGGCTGGAAGGCTGGAAGATGAGGTGGTTAGGGTTGAGTCATCGCGGGGATGTCCTCAGGGGGGGGGGGGGTTCTGTCCCCTTTCCTGTGGTGCCTAGTGGTGGACGAGATCCTACGTATCCTGAGAGTAGAGCATGGGGTCTATGCACAGGCCTATGCAGACGACGTCGTGATTATGGCACAAGGTACCGAGGTGGGAATATTGCAGAGGCTTCTGGAGGAAGTACTGACAAGGTTCTCACAGTGGTGTAGGGATAACGAACTCAGAGCGAATCCCAGCAAGGTAGAGATGGTCATCTTTACCAGAAAAAGGAAGTTGGAGGTCTCTCCCAATATCGCGTTGGAAGGGACCCCTCTTGTGGCGAAGAAATGCGTCAAGTATCTGGGTGTCTGGTTGGACTCCAAACTGACCTTTCAGGAACACATTCGGCTCAAGACCGCGGCGGCGATCAGTGCCCTGTGGGCTTGCCGTAGGGCGCTGGGAGGGACTTGGGCCGAAAACTATGCAATGGATATACAGGACGATGATCGCTCCGATGCTCATGCATAGATCGGTTGTTTGGTGGCCAGGGCGGCCATGAGATTGGCTGACGTGGGGATGTGGAGGGACAATGGCTCCTGCTAGGGCCATTGTGGTCTATGGCGAGGCCTGTCTGGGGACCTAGCCATCCTGGGTATGCCAGGTTCCTGAGATAGGCTTCCCCGAGGGGCTAAACTTTCTCTTCCCTACAAAGGAGGACTGGACGGAGGGAATGATGGGAACCTGGGATGGGCTAGTCTGTCACAGACAGGTCCAGAATGGGAACACTGTCCGGAGCAGGTGCGTACTGTGAGGCTCTGGGGCGGGAATTATACGCCTCACTTGGCGAGCACACTACGGTTTTCCAAGCGGAAATTTTTGCGATCATGATGGGGGTCTGGGAGTCGTTAAGGCTCAATGTCGGTGGCAGGAGGATTTTCTTCTGCTCTGACAGCAAGGCCGCACTCATGGCGCTGAAGTAGGTCCGTACGCGCTCTCTGTTGGTAAGGGAGTGTAGAAGCTGGCTGATTGAACTTGCAAAGCGAAAAAAGGTTACGCTGGTCTGGGTACCGGGACACTCGGGTGTACCGGGAAATGAGACAGCCGACGCCTTAGTCAGAGAAGGCTCCGCACGCGGATACTTGGGGCCTGACCCCTGTGTGGGGATTGCCCAGTGTGTCCGCGAAGGAGCTTTGGAGACCTGGATGGAGAGTCGGGCGGAGGAGGTATGGCGGACGGCTCCGGGGATGAGACAGATGAGGCTCATGATACATGGGCCTGCGAATAGTCTCGCCAAGGGGCTGTTGTGTCTACCTAGGAAGGAGTGCAGGGCCCTGGTAGGATTCTACACCGGGCACTGTAGGCTTAGACGGCACCTGACCCTGCTGAGAATTGCAGAGGAGGCGGAGTGTAGATGGTGCATGGAGGACGACGAGACTCCATACCATCTACTTACGGAATGCCCCGCCTTTGCGTGGGCAAGATTCAGAATCTTTGGCGTGACGTCGATCGAGCCAGATTCAGTGCGTCGTGTTAGTCTGAAGGAGATGCGGGCTTTCTTAAGGAGGACCGGCATCCTGGAGGTTCTCTAATGCGGGCTGGGGGCATAACGGGTCCAATTGATGGCCTAAGTGCAAGGCCCGCTAGTGGCCACCCCTTCTATACTGATACTGATAACGTGGGAGTGCCTTAATACTTTCACCAACTCTGTTCCTCATCTATATTAATGACCTGCTGTCTGAAACGAATAATCCTATTTACAGTTTTGCAGATGACAGTCTCTCAATTTAGATCAGAAAACCCTTTACCAGCGACATATCACCGCAGACAGAAGCAGATTACAGCAAATAATCAAGACCTGGAGAAGGTTCAAACTTGGGGCGACCGAACTTTGGTCCAATTCAATGCAGCAAATACACAAGCAGCCACGTTTACCAAGAGGGCCAATACGGCAGGACCTGACATCATTATGGCAGGATCGAGCATTCCTTCATCCTCGTCAATCGGACTACTGGGTATTTCGGTCAACAAAAATATTTTCTGACATGACCACGATCAGCCTTCCAGACGCTATCTATCTATATATCGGTTTTTAGAACGTCTTACGACGTTGTCCGATGCCTAACTTCCACGTCCTCCGGTCATTCCATTGGTCTTCTGTTAAAGCCCTGGCACTCATTGCTCTTGTTATGCCTTCTTTCCATGTCTTCTTAGGTCTTCCACGCTTCCTGCGATTTTGAGGTACCCAATGCATAATTTTTTTTGGGGAGTCTTGTATCATCCATTCTCTGAAGATGGCCGTACCACATGATACAAGTTATTCTTTGTATCATGGCCGTACCATATCAGTTGTTTCCTTTCAATATCGGTTGTTAAAGATCCGTCTATACCTACTCGTTATCTAACTTCTTCGTTTCGAACCCTCTCTTTTCGAAATATTCGTAAACTCCGTCTAAAAGCGTCCATTTCTACCGCTTCAAGTTTTCTTCGGTTGGCCTCTGTTATCCTACACGTTTCTGCGCCGTAGAGCAGACTACTTTTTATCAGGGTCTCATAGATATTGAGTTTCCGTTTCTTGCCTATTTCAGTACTGCAAAATACTCCATTCAGACAGCCAATTGTCCTCCTAGCTTGTGTTATTCGCTTTTTAATCTTCTTGTCATCTTTACCCGTTGTATCAAATATAACTCCCAAATAGCAGGATTTTACTTCGTCGTTGTCCAGTTGTATGTTGGATAATTCTGTATCAATTGGCAAGTATTTTGTTTTTTGTGTATTTAGAACCAAACCCCATCGTTTATACTCCTCCTGTAGTTTTCTCGTCATATACTCCAGATCGTCTTTATCATTAGCTATGATAACCTGATCGTCTGTAAACTGTAGAGTATATCAACATACATCTCCCAGGTCAACACCCATTCCATTGCATTTTCTTTTCCACTGTGTCAAGGCCTTGGCCACATAGATCTTGAATAGTGTGGGTGAGACACAGCAGCCTTGTCGTAAACCTTTATTAGTCAAAAAATTTTCAGATATTCTATTGCCTATTTTGATTTGTAATGTCGATTCTTCGTACAGGTTCTTTAGGGCTCTAATTAGGGTGTGGTTAATGTTGGTTTCCTGTAACATTTTAAATAATCTGTTAACGGGGACGATATCATATGCTTTGTGCAGGGCAATAAACATGAGGTGTGTCTCTTGATTAGTATAACTTTTTTTCTCTATATAGTTGTTTCAAACAGAAAATGTTATCCGTGCAGGTTCTTCCAGCGCGAAATCCGGACTGTTCCTCCTCTTGTTATTCTTGGTATTCTTGCTCTATTAAATCTCGGAAAATTCGTCCGTATAATCGACTTAGGGTACTGGTTACCGATATACCTCTGTAGTTGGAGCAGTCTAGTTTGTTACCCTTTTTGTGCATTGATGATATATAGGCAATTTTCCATTCTTTTGGTATTGGGGCACCGTTTAAAAATTTATTTATGCACCAGGTTAGTGCTTTAAAGAATTTTTCTGAGCCACACTTTATTAACTCGCCTGGAATATCCTCCGGTCCCGGAGCTCGATTATTTTTTAGTTCTCCTTTTTAATTTTTACACATTGATGTTAATTGTTTCTCCCTCGATATTTATTTCTGTGGGTGAATGTGTAACGTATTCATCCCTACTCTCCGTAAAGAGTGTTTCATAATAACCTTTCCATTTGTCAATTGGTATTAGCTGTAACCTGGTGGTCTGTTTTCCTGGAGCTTTTACTCTGTTGATGAATTTCCATGACTCAGTGCATTCTTTTCCTCCCAAATACGTGTTAATTTCTTGACATTTCTTGTCCCATATTTCTGGTTTTGCTGTTCTTATTCTGTGTCTTGTTGTTCTTTTTATTTCTAAATATGTCTCTCGATCTTGATGTTCTTTACTACTTAACCACTTTTTGTAGGCATCCTTCTTTCCTTTGACTAAGTCATATATTTCTTCACTCCACCATATATTTTTACTCTGGGTCTGACATTTTATTCCAAGGGCTTCTTCCGCTGCACTCAAAATGCTGTTCAGTATATTTGTGTATAATATGTCTTCAACAGTTTTGTTTTGTGTTAGATTTGTTAGTTTTTCCTCCAGTCGTTTTTGGTATAATTGTCTTGTACTTTCGATAGTTAAACTTTCCAAGTTATACCTTTTAGATTCAATGATTTCGGTGTGAGCAGAGTTTGTGTTGGTTTGTTCTTTTATTCTGTGTCTAAATGAAAATGTTATTTTAGTTCTTACTATGTAATGATCCGAACCGCATGTTATTCCTCTATACGATCTTACGTCGTTAATTTGAAGGGTCGTACTTTTCAAAAAATTCATCCTTTTTAGCATACGGTTCGTCATCAGAGATTACATATATTCCAAGAATGGTGACTGGTTTTTGATTTATATCGAGATTGACTCTGATCATATTTTCATTTATAGTCTCAAAATCTGTGATCTTATTTTTGTGTTGTTTGTGTATTAAAACAGACATCCCTCTTTTTGCTCTTTCATGTTTAGGCACTCCACTGTGTATGAAGTTGTTATTTATTTCTGTGCCATTCCCTTTCCTTTTTGTCTCAGTTAGGGTAACAATATTCATATTTATAATTTCCTAGTAAGACCTTGTACGTTCCAGGTGCCAATATTCATTGTCCATTTTCGTAGCTTTTTTCGTGTTCCAGTAGTTCCGTCCGAGGTTCCGAGGCAACCGTTAGGCTTTTTAGTAAATGGAGATCTTTCTAAGGGCCAGGGAACTAATCTGACACCAAAACCCCCAACCTGGAGGACCAGGTGATTTTTTATTTAAGGTTTTCTTCCTTTAGACTGGTTGTCTTTCAGGACTTCGGAGACCAATCTTCCCCTCGAGGTTCTTCCGCTTTCCAGGTATCTTCTTTCCACCGTTGACCTCTTCACCTGTACCTCAGGCGGGGGCCCTCACAGGGTGCTATCATCCGGGCCAGATGAACCCTGTTTTTTTAAGGAGGTTGTTACTTCTTCCCCTCCTCTCTTCCCCATCGTTGATGGGGCCTCAGGCATGGGACTATCTATACCACAGCAGTTGCTCTTGCTCTACAAAACACAAATCAGACCATGCTTAGAATATTGCTCACACATCTGGGGTGCCGCACCAAAGCACACCATAAAGCAATGATGGTGTATTTGAAAAACTCCTAGTTATCTCTAATTTAATCACCTAAAATGTCCAAATCATGAAAATATTATACCGGTGCGCATCTAAATTTACAAAAGTCTGCAAAATCCTTGATGAGAAGTTTTTGAAAACACCAGCTAAAGCAAATCTATTTCTACAGTACAGGAAGTTTTTTTATTCGTAATTGTCTTCATTTACTATTTTAGTATTTCTATGCACGACAATAGCCTATCGCTCATCTTTCCATCGGAAAAATAGGTTAAAATTGATTTTCATTTGTATATACGATGCGTTTCTATGGTATTACATTAATTATAAATTTGTCTTTTATAGGATAGATTTCGCCGTAGACGGGTAAAACGGAGAGGCACGGGCGTTGTATAGAGTCGAAAATATAACACTATATAGACATTTTGTATAGATATTTATTTATTTATTTATTTACTTATTTATTTATTTATTTATTTATTTATTTATTTATTTATTCATTTACTTCCATTGACATGATCACATATGTTGGAATTGTCAAATACAAGTTTAAAAATACATTAAAAACAAGATACAAATGATTAAAATCTAAACACTACAACTAAGCAAAATTCGATTAAATAAAAGCGTGTGAAAAAAATTCAGTCAGCTAATATGGACTTAAGTTTCCTCCTATAGAGGTGGAGAATCCGAATATCCTTAATGTTTGAAGGCAGGTGGTTATAAATTTTAAGGGAAGTGATCCCAGGTCACTCCTGCACCTGGGTCAACCGGGCACCAGGAATGAAAAGCCTTTCAGCATTTCTTGTCATGTAACGATTAATAACCCCACATTTCGGGAATTCATTAAGATGTTTAAATACATAACAAGCACATTTAAAAATGTATAAACCAATAACGGTGAGAATTCGTTCTGATTTAAAAGATTGGCGACAGGAGGCTCTGAATGGTAAGCGGAACATAGTCCTTATTATTCTCTTTTGGCTTATCAAAACTTTATTTATGTTACTAGAGTTACCCCATGCCAACAGTCCATAAGACAAGCCCGATTGAACGGTAGCATAATAGAACATCTTAAGGATAGGTTTCTCCACAAAATCTCTCAACTGCAGTACAGCATAGTTCCTGGATGACAATTTATTGCAGGTGTTATGGATTTGACCAGTCCATGAAAGATGAGAGTCGACCGCAATGCCCAAGAAGGTTACGTCCTCACGCTGGACAAGATTTGATGACCCGTCTCTGACAAGCAGACTCCTGTCCTGGGTCACCCTGATAGGGGTGAAAACAAGAAAGTTAATTTTCGCGGTATTCAGGCAAAGGCCATTTCCCACGCACCACGCAGCAATATCTCTCACACACCTGTTCGCCTTGGTGCAAGGACTCTCATAATCACTCCCCTCGACAACTGCCGACGTGTCATCCGCAAAAAGAGTTATATAACTATCGCCGGCCAGCAGAGGTAGGTCGCTTATAAACATAAGGAATAAGATAGGCCCCAGTACACTGCCCTGGGGAACGCCCGTGCTAACATTTGCCCAATCAGACACAGTCAGTCCACCATCACCCAATAATTTCACGGCTTGACTCCTACCTGACAGGTAAGTCTTTATCCAGTCATATGCCGGCCCCCTAATACCATAATACGCCAGTTTATCCAATAGTGTCACATGATTTATGGTATCGAAGGCCTTTGTGAAGTCATAGAAAATCCCAACAGATTTCAGCCCCTCGTTGAAATTACCCAGGATCTTCAGGTAAAATGATAATATGGCGTCAGTAGTTGATCGTCCAACTCTGAACCCGAACTGCCTGCAGGTCAATATGCGGAAGGACTCTAAAAAACCCACCAATCTTCCCCGAAAAGCCCTCTCGAAAACCTTCGAGAACACGGACAGCAGGGCGATCGGCCTGTAATTCTCCACCGCAGTCGGGTCCCCCCTTCTTATAAACTGGTACTATGATCGCCCTTTTCAAGACATCCGGGAAGTAGCCATGTTCGAAGGAACAATTTATAAGGTAGGTCAGAGGAGTCAGAATCTCTCCCGCACAATAACTCATTAGGTTGCAGGAAACCTCGTCGACACCGCAAGACTTCTTAATGGCCACAGACCTGAGAATAGTCAAAACTTCATTCTCGGTTAGAGGTGTCAAAAAAATCGTATGGCAGTTGGCACTGTTGGGCAAGGTTGTGCTACCACTTCGCTCTGTACCACTCATATCACGCTTTGCACCATTCAAGAGTTGGTCCAACGACTCGATGAAGAAGGTGTTGAAGACATCAGCGATCTCATCCTGTCCCGTCACTTCCTTGCCACAGTGCACAATACGATCGGGAATTGATTTTTTTTTTAAGTTTCATGCTAGTGACTGAGTTTATAACGTCCCACGCACATTTACTAATATTAGGTGAAGTTAGCAGTTCATTAGAGTAATAAGCCTTTTTTGCGACCGTAATATTTTTTTTATGTAACTTAGTACTGTCCTTGTAAAGAGTTTTAAGGTTTTCATTATTATTTGAGTATCTTACTTGTCTGTGAAGCTGCCTCAGCTCAACACCCTCACTGACAAGTTCAGGAGTTATCCAAGGATTACGTTTACCCCTTGTGGATTTATTTCGTTTGGTTTGATATGGAAATGACATGTCAAACAAACTGTAAAAAGTTGAATAAAAGTAAGTGAATTTACCCTCTAGATCTAGTTGATGCAATTTAGGTAGCCACTGTTCCTTTGAAAGCAAGTAAATAAAGGTATTTTTATTTTCTCGAGAAAAAAATCTCCTCCTAGAGGGGGGCGCTGTGCTGTCAGCACACTCACCGGGCTGAAAGTACAAAACCTGGGCTCTGTGGTCAGAGAAAATTAAATCCAGGGTTATAGCCATGGTAAAAGGTGCATTTGTAAATACATTATCGATCAGGCTGCAGGACTGACCTGTGACTCTAGAAGGTTCAAAAAACGATTGCACAAGTCCATATGAGCTGAAAATATTTTTAACATTTAAAGCTTCATGACTATTACACTTAAAATCACAGTTAAAATCACCACAAATAAATAAAAATACATTACGCTTACAGAAATGAAATAACATTTTGTACAAGGCCATATAAAAATCATCAAGGTCAGTTCCAGGGGCTCGATATACACAACAAACTAAAATTCGTGTGTCGGTCGATGTCTGCAACAGTGCTGCGGTGTACTCAATTTTTTTTCAATTGCCGGAACATCATCCAAAACAACGGGATTGAACTTAGCAAAATTTTCACGCAGCAGTACAGCCACGCCACCCGCGCGTGAGTCCTGTCTGCAGTAGTATGATGCTAGGTCATAATTGTTTATTTTAAAGCAAGAGGCTTATTATTTGACAACCATGTCTCCGTAACACACAACACTTCTGGGTATCCCTCATAATGTAGAAAGCGCTGGAGTTCTGAGGATTTCCAGACGAAGACTTCTCGCGTTTAGATTTACCAGCCGAGCTCTAGTATTAGTTGTTTTTTGGGTAAGACTTTCACCATCCTGCTGAGGTTCTGTTGCCAAATTTCCGGGATTGGTTCCGATACGTGTTGTTACCTCGTGGTTCGTGGGGGCGAAAAAACTTCTTGATTAAAATATTCTCCGGCCAATTATTCGGGTTGAGTAATCTGTCTTCAAGTTCCTTGTTGGCATGCATGAGTGCATCAAGAAATTAACGAGGCTATATTTGCAGGGAACGTAACAAAAATATGAGAATGCCATATAAAAGAGCTTAAATGTAAATATACCTATTGGATACCATAAATAAATCAACTCAAAGTAAAGAATAAATAAAATATTTCATTCGTATAAAAAAAGGCGATGAAAATTTCAGCAAGAACAATTATTGATTCTTTAAGTTGGCGAAGGTGAAATAGAAATTACTGAGAAACTACTTGAAATTTGGTGATAGATAGAGAGATTTAATTTATCATCAAATTTGTGTACGATCTTAATACCAACTAATTTAATCTTTTAAGCTTAAGTAATTCCAATGCAATGATTCGTTTAATTCCAGTATGCCTAACCATCTAGCTGTCATCTTATGAGGCCCCTTGACATATTACTAGTGTTGTGACGAAATGCTTCTATCAACCATATTTTTACAAAACTCATACTAAATATCAATAAATACGTAACGGGGAAATATTGGTCTTAAGAGTTAAATAAAATGCATAAAAGTCTCTCCTTGTCTGGAGTAGCCCTTAAAATTAATGCAAGATCAAGCCATGTCCGATTGCCTTGCAAAGACCGAGGCAAAAACCCGGACTCCGATTTTGGTCGCGTACCTGATCGGACTGGACTGTGTACCCAGGAAAGTGCACTGCGGATTTTTAATCTTTTTTGATTTACGATTCCCTGCTTAATTGCTTTATTGTCTGGCTTGCTTCTAACGCTAATAGTTACCAGTAAAGGCCCTAGTGAGCTAAATATTAGCTATGTTCTAGTCGCCGGGGACGGACCCCCGGTCTTTTTAGAGCATAAAATGGACCAGGATGACGATTGCTCATCCTTAAAGTCGCAGCTTAATAAAGCACTTGACCATCTCAAAGCCCAACACCAACTCAAGCCATCGTCCTCTGTATTAAAAGAGAACATAAAATCGAAAATCGACACTGGCAGGACTCATGTCAAAAAGAGTAAAAAGGAGGATTCGTCCGACATGGAAATTACAAATGAGGAATGCAGAAAGAGACCGGCAAATAGCCCTCTCGAAGCTACAATCGCAAGCGATAAATCCGCAGATAATTCTGCGACCCTGATACCTAATAATGAGACTGAACCTTTCAAAACACCTTATAAGACAATAGGGTTGAAGAAGAACATTAAGATTGTCAACCTTGACTTCGGAGGGCCCTCTGTATCCACTAGTAATAGATACGAGGCCCTATCCGACCTTGAAGATGACAGCACCACCGTGTCAAACCAGGACGCGACAAAAAAGACTGCCAGCAGGACGAGTGCAAGACTGAAAAAGAAGGCACAAGTCCCAATTAAAGTCAAACCCGGTCCGCCACCCCTTATTGTCTTACAAGGCAAAATCAATAGCCACCGTAAACTGCAAGAAGATATGCAAAGGATGCATATCTCAAAATTCTCAATTAAGTACGCGAAAAACAGTACTATAATCTACTTAGAAAGCGACAAAGATTGGCAGGTTTTCAAGCGTAATTGTGACAACGAGAACATGAAGTACCACTCTTACGCTGAAAAACACCAGAAAACTAGGGCATATGTACTTAGAGGACTAGACGGAGACATCCCTATAGCCGAAATAAAAAGGCAACTACTAGAGGAGTACGATTATAATGCAAAAAACGTCTTTGAAATGAAGAAGACGTATGTGCCCCTCTATCTAGTTGTCCTAGATACATCCATTACCCTTAGGAAAGTGCAACACGACATAAGGACCTTGATGAACATCAAGGTCATCTGGGAAAAATCGACGCAACACGAAACCAATCATGCAATGCCGCCGTTGTCAGGGCCACGGACATCCAATGTCATACTGTAAGCGTGATTTCAAATGATCTAAATGTGCCCAAGGGCATGAAATCACCTCATGCACCACAGAGATCATCAAATGTGCCAACTGTGGAGGCCCTCACAGAGCAATAAACACAGAGTGCCCGGTTTACGTGTTCAAATTAAACCAGCTCCAAAATGCAACTAACAGCAAACCTGCCCCTAAGAAGCTTGTTCCTGCACCCTTGCCCGCCACGCCGGCTTGGCAGGGGCAAGGTCTGAACCAAGGCCGGGGTATAAAAACAAGACCCCAACCCCAACCCCCACCCCAGCCTCAGGATAAGCGCCCACCCCAACAGCGCCCCCAGGGAAATTATGAGAGCGATTTCCCAAATACTCTAAGAGCCGCCCCCCCGCAGGCTCAAACCGAAACGCAACAAAGCAAGGTAGGCACTCTTACTAGTAACGTAACAGATCAATTCTCGAATCTACATAACGTAGTAAACGAGATTAACTCGCTTGTAAAGGTCTCTGAATTGTTCTTTGCATTGGACGAGTTTTGTTCAATGCTAAAAGCATGCAACGGCGACAAGGCTCGTGTGATGCAAGGAACAATTCAATTTTTCTCAACTGAAATTTACAAATATAATATATAACTGATGATTTGATTTCCAATGTATGTCATAAATGTTCTACCATGGAATTGTAACGGTATTAGACAGAAAATCGGCGAATTCAAGCATTTTTTGTATAATTCTAACCTTCAGGTTATTTTTCTGGTCGAAACTTTTTTGCTGAAAGTCCGTGGGTATACCGTCGAGCGCTTCGATAGGAGTGCCCGCGGAGGGGGAGTGGCCTGTCTGATGCATAGGTCGCTGAGATATAAAAGGAAAAATCGTATCGACTCTTGCATAGAACACGTAGCCATCGAGCTAGACGGTGGCCTATGCATCAGCGGTGGTTACGCTCCACCAGCCTTGCGTCTCACGCAAGATGGCTTCGCTGCATTCTTATCCCCCGGCAAGAAGTCACGCCAAACACGTTGAGTTCAACGATGCTAGCACCACACATAAAGGCACCGTTCTTCGAAACTTTCTAGAAAACAACCTGGAAATCCTATACCACAGAACAAGATATCCTACCTTCCACAGTGGAAACACGTCTTCGTACCTGGATGTAGCGATGACCCGAGGGATGGCAGGAGTAGCGTCGCCTAAAGTTGTCTGCAACTTTAACTCGGATCACTTGCCAATTAAGATGAGCCTAGCTAACACTAGGCGGCCGGAAGCCTATGGGAAATTTATTTCCTATAAAAATCTTGATTGGCGGGTGTTTCGACAGAGGCTAAACGAGGCAACTGTCATCCGAAGACAAATCGAAACCATCCAGGAACTAGAGACAGAAGTTGACATTTTAACCCGCAACATCCAGCACGTCAGAGACGCCTTATGTCCGGTAGTCAGGAGGAAACCATTCGTGGAAACCTTTCCTGATGATATCCTAAACCTAATCAGTTTCCGGAATCGAATTCGTCGCAGATGGCAGAGGAATCGCGCTGCAATCGACAGAGTGAGGCTCAACGCCGTGACGGATCAGGTAAGGGTGAATATCCGTAATCACAGGGAAGCGAAATGGATGAAGTTCGTGAACATAGGGCATTGCATATCCCTATTACTCCTGGACATAGAGAGAGCATTTGACCGGGTATGGCATGATGGATTGCTGTATAAGCTTTTCATCAAATACAGTTTTCTACTGCACATCGCAGCACTAGTGGCGTCATACCTGGTCGGGCGCACCTTCTCAGTGCGTATCAATGAGTCATTCTCATCCCGGAGAATGATCAAGGCAGGGGTACCTCAGGGAACGGTACTATCCCCACAGCTATTCAATTATTACATAGCAGTTCTTCCTTCCCACCCTGAAACGTCCCTAGCGTTCTACGCGGACGACACAGCCATCTACTCCCACTCCGTATCCGCACAGGAGGCGACTAACAACCTCAGCGCTCATATGGAGCGAGTAGCGCAATTTTATGAAAATTGGAAAATCCGGCTCAACGCTGGTAAAACAGAGTTGGCCATTTTCCACAGAAAATTTACAAACATCGAATCCGCCCCTATCCTTATCAGCAATATCCCTATCCCTCCCAAAACGTCCGTAAAATACCTTGGAATCATTTTTGATATGAAGCTCAACTTTGGTAAGCACATCTCGCGGAAGTGTTGCACAAGTTGAAGCCTCTTATCAGAAATGGTTCCTGTCTCAGCCCTCAAAATAAACTGATCCTCTACAAGTCAATTATTCGGCCATATCTGACGTATGGGGCACCTGTTTGGTGCTCTGTAGCCGACACGCATCTTAAGAAATTGCAAATCCTGCAAAATAAACATCTTAGGGCAGTATTCTTGGCAGACCGCTATACCAGGATCCGGGACTTGCACGCCTGGGCTGGGATCGATTATATCGACGAATATATCGATAGAATGGCGTGTAAGTTCTACACTACTGGAATACGAGGCACGCCGAGAACTGCCCATATTGCAGACGTAAGATGCGATGCGGCCATTAGGCCTAAGCATGGCCCCATACATCGCAGAACCACAATATACTTCCTGGAGCCGCGGCCACCGAAATAATTGACTCTACTGTCTTCCCACATTTCCCAAAAACTACCCCTATCCACCCCTTTTGCGCCCCTCGGTGTTGTCGATAAACTGACAAATATCAGGAGCGCAGAAGTTGCAGATTTCAGCTCCGACACGGCTGCCCAAGGCAGGCCCCCCTCCACTACACCGAAAAGTGTGGTGGGCGGGGCTTGTTAAGGGACCTGGCCGAGCTATAAAAGCTCACCTTTTCGACTGAAACAAATCAGTCTAAACGCTGCTTCCAAGTCGTCTCCATGCTCCCCTGTTCCGGCAGGCGAAGTATGGCATGACGAGCCGGGACTATGTCTAATACTTTGTTGCAATTTCTCACCTCACCGAAGCTAGCTAGCTTGCTACTAGCCTCCCATCTTTTACCCTATGTGTATGAATGTTGTGTATGTCCTGTGTTGTAGGGTGACCAAAGAATCGTGAAATGGGGATTTTCCTATTGTTTTCCTCAGTTCAAACGAGTTTTAAAATTGAAAGTGATGAAATCTGGTCAGTGCAGTTCTAATAGTTCTAAACTTTCAAGTATAGAATAACCAGTCCATGGCTGTGAAATATTACATTAAAACAGTGAAAGGTGATCAGAAAGTTAAGTAAAACTTTTATAGAGTGAATAACCTAAAATTGTCAGAAAATAGTATCTATATTATATAAGAAGTGTTGAAAGTACTAGTTATCAAACGAGGAAGTTTAATTATTCAGTACGAGGCTTTAGCCGAGTGCGGAAATCCTCCCAAGTTGAAAACGTACTTTCACATCAGTAATGTATGTACTTACAGTACAGTATTTTTAGTATACAAAGATGTCGAGGCGATGGCTACGTGCCTCTCTACACCTCCATACATTATATATATAGTCCAATAACACTTCAAAATCGTCGTACATACTCATAATGGCAAGACGTGGACAGTTTACCCCCGAGTGTGGTTATGCTCGATTTATCGATAATAATTAATTGCCATAGGACAGTTTCCTTCGTTTCAATACAAATGTGGTGCCGAGTTTCGCGATATTTTTCATGCAAAATTTCCGATTGTTGACAACAAATTTAATCGGTGCCGACTGTTCTTTAGTAGAAATTGAATATCAGAGTAGTGCATCAAACAAAAATTGAACGGCTCATTTTATCAAAAACTATCAACAGGCATTTTTTGTGTATTTTTATTTGCATTATCTGTTGCAGACCATAAAATTCATATGGAAGTTGAGTGAAGGTGCCACCTGTGATCGGTTACGACTTTACAAGTCTCGTCAGACAGGTGAACCAAATTCTTGCCGCTGTTTTACCACAATATCGATTCATATGGAGGCTTCTTTTTGAATTTGATTCGTGGAGTGTGTCTGACGAGACTTGTAAAGTCGAAATCAGTCACAGGTGACACCTTCCCAGGCCTAATTGAAAATCAAGCTCCCATATGAATTTTATGGTCTTCCGAAAAAGAAATTTGCTTTTGCATTTGTATTGATGCAAAATCAAACTACTTTTTCGGAAGATCGTAACATTCATATGGGAGCTTAATGTTCAATTAGGTCCGGGAAGGTGCCACCTGTGACCTTTTTCTGGAACATGGCATCACTCCGGATCAGTAAGGAATACCATTTATTTATTAAATAGGACTATCTTGAAAAAAACGTACGTATTTTCTTTGTGGATACCACTTGCGAAGAAAGAACCAATAAATTCATTCTATCTGAAATAAAACTGGTGCCTCCTCCTTAACGTATTTCAATTCTGAACGAATCTGAAACAATCCATTTCTACATGACCTTACTGAAACTAAAAAGAGTTGAACACCCGAAAATGGACTGCAACAATGTCGACGGCAAGGACTACAGCCGGATGTTTATTGAAAACGAAACTCTCCCGATGTCCGGAAGTAAGTGGTAAAGTTTAAGTTAAATTCTCCTATGTTTTTCAAATTTTCGCGCCTCATAGAGAGCCCCATAATCCATTGAATTTTATTTTGCATTAAAGCTGAGCATGTATGCAATGTTTTACACCAAGCCTTATCATATAAAAAATATACTTAAGCAGTGGCGTAGCCACGGGGGGATATGGGAGATATATCCCCCCATGGATAATGAATATTAATATTTTAAAAAACGAAAACAATGCACGTTATTTTGTTTAACTTTTATAGCTTAATTAAATATAATGATCTAAAATAATAATGAAATAGCATGTGGATTAACCTCGGGCCTCGGGATTAACCCCTGTAACATAAGGTCTGCCATGCATGCGCAGTCGTTTTCACAGTAACTGGATCGATTAATGAACTGAAATCACCTGATTACTGATGTCAAAAGAAGAAATTAAAGGTTATTTAAAGTCATTAAATTTTATTTTAAATCCGGGACTGGATACAGCTTTTAAATAAATCACCATGGCATTGAGAATACTTATGACTATACCGAT
>JAEQML010062258.1:0-24612 GCA_016904865.1 Pissodes strobi | reverse complement strand
CTTTTATAGGCCTGCGTCTGCGCAGATTGTATCTTGGTTCTGCTTGGGTCTGTCCGACTTCCTGTGTTTCAGTTTGTTGTCTATGTGTTTGTTCCTCTGATGTGGTTGATTTTGGTTGTTGTTTTTTGATGATGCTTTTCCAGGTGTTGGAAATATTTTGTGCATCATCTCTCCTGTTGATATGTAGTCTTTTTTCTATTTCTATGGCTTCTCTGATGGTGCGTGTTCGAAAATGCTTTATGGGAGCGATCTGTTTTGCTTGCTGGAAATTTATTGTGTGCCCTGTTTCTTGGTGGTGCTGAAACAGAGCTGAGGTGGTTTGTTTGTTTCGTGTGCTGTTCATGTGCTCCTGTACTCTGGCAGAGATTCTTCTGTTTGTTTGGCCGATGTATTGCATGTCACAGTTCTTGCAGGGGATGCAGTATACCCCGTGGTTTTCCAAAGGTATTTTATCTTTGGGATTGCCTATAATCTGGTAGATCGTTGTTGCTGGCTTATAGATTGTTGTTATTTCATGTTTCCTTAGGATTCTTCCAATTACGTCTGTTACGCCTTTTATGTATGGCAGTGTAGTTGTCGGTCTGGATTCATCGTACTCTTTTTTGTTTTTTGTTGGGTTTGTAGCTCGCTTGGAAGCCTTTTTGATGTGGTGTTCTTTGTAGTTGTTCTGTTTTAGAGCTCTTGTGATGTTGTGGAGTTCTTCTGAGCGATTTGAGGATTTGGTTAACTGGATGGACCTCGAGATCAGAGTATCGGCTACTGATTGTATTTGAGAGGGATGATGGTGGGACTCTGCGTTTGGGTATCTATTGGTATGAGTCGGTTTCCTATAGACTGTGTAGTCGATGGATAAGTCGTCTTTTTTATAATTAGAAGATCCAGGAAGGGCAGTTGACCGTTTGCCTCTACCTCAAGTGTAAATTGTATTCGGTGGTGTATTTTGTTGTGCTCTTCCAAGAAAAGGTCTAGATTGACTCTACCGTGTGGCCATATAATGAAAATATCATCCACATATCGTTTCCAAAAGCTTGGCTTCATTTGGGCATTCTTCAGAGCATCAGTTTCGAAGTATTTCGTGAAGAGGTAAAGTGTGTGAAGCCAGGCACAGCCCACGAATTCCCGCGTCGGATAGCGTGGGGTGGTATAGCGTGTTGAAAGTGGGTACGGGTCCAATTTAAACACTTGTTAAATACATGCACATACTTTTGCCAGAACACGTAGCATAGCGTAGCGTGGCGTGGGGTGTTGCTAGTGGGTTTCGGGCTTAAGCTTTTATTTAAACTTATTAATTATAGAGCCTACGATCCCCATTTGCTTAAGAATATTCCCTTTCATATTCCGCTCCGTTGCACTCGAAACACCAATACCTTTGCCCAACCGTATCACAGAACTAATTACGGCACAAATTCGCCCATCGCGCGCATTCTACGAATCGCTAATTCGGTTGATATTGACTTTTTCGGCATTTCTTACAACAAGTTTCTTGCTGACTTAAGGATATCTGTAATATGACTTGCACTTTTTCTATATTCCTCTAAACTGTATACTTTCACAATATCGAATTGTATTGATTAAAACACTTGCTCTGTTCATGTTAATTTTGAATTGTTAATATTTCATTATTTCTTTTTTTAATATTTGCTTTTGTTCTTTCATTTTATTTTGTACTAGTATTAATTCTACTTACTTATTTGTTTAATTTTATTATTGCTTTATTTTTATATTATTAATTTTACTACCAGACTTGTAACCTAATACTGGGCTAGTCCCGTTGATGGATGAATAAATAAATAAATTGAATAAATAAATAATTAACCACTCCGGGGTGTGACCCTATGCTAAGATGCCATACATGATAAGGCTTTGGAATATGCCCATGTATGCAATTCTGCCAATATGTGCATTAACTCTAAGCTTAATGGTAAAACTGGAGTCGCGTTGAATCCCGAATTAATTCTTAAATCCAGCCATGAAAGTATAAAATGGATAAAGAGGCATCTAGAAGAAGCTGCCCAAATTTATAGCAAAATGGATGGAATAGTGAATGCAATCAAGGAGACCAACGTGAAATTGATACGGGCATTTAGTCAGGAATCTCTGGGTAGCAGTGTCAGTGGTGAGAATTTGTATTCTGTGAGAGCGTTCGTGCCAGGTGCAGCTGGTAAAGGTAAAACTCTGGAAAAGCCCTCGGAAGGGCTTGCTGATAATATTGTATATGTGGGCCGAATAAAGCAAAGCATAAAGGCTCCTTCAGGTAAAATATGTTCTGAACCTGAACAACCAAAGCTGAAAATTGCTAACAAGAATATTGGAGAGAGGATAGCCAAGTTGGCATGGATTTATCTTTCAAATTTGGATGTACATACTAGTCCTTTTTGCTGTATTGGATCCAAAGTATGCAAATGCATATCACTGTTCAAAATTTCAGCTTGGTGTATCTGAAGAGCTAGAACAACAATATCTGTCTGATGGGTTTTGGCTTGATGGATGTTATGTCGATCAGTTTAAGCCTCGTACACATGATGGTGGCAGTGAAGCCCGAGAAATGTTCAGAAGCCGACATTTTCAGAAGGGCCCTCGGCGACCATACAGAGGGTAAATCTTAAGGCCATATCAAATAAATAAGACACGTTAAGTGTACTGCATATAAATCCCTGGTCTATGTGCAATAAATTTTCAGATATCAGGTACTTTGTTGAAGCATCTGACTGTGACATTGTCGCATTGTCGGAAACATGGTTAAATTGTAATTTATTGTCGGAATTTTATTCAATTAATGGTTTCGAATTTTTTCGCAAAGACAGAAATGGTAGGGGAGGTGGGGTTACAATTTATGTGAAGTTGAGTTTAGACTCTCATTGATACTCCCAAATTCAATAATGGAATTGACCAACTTTGGATACGTTTTAAATATAATAAACAATTACTAACAATGGGGGTTGTTTACAGACCACCTTCTGTGCCATACTCTGCCCTCAGTTACCTATATGATGTTTTTGCTGCGGTTGTTCGTGATTGTGATGTTTTGGTATGTATTGGAAAATTTAATGTAAACCATTTGAATGACAACTCTGAATTTAGGTTTTCTAATGATATTTTAGAGTGTTTCGGTCTAACTCAGCTAATTCAGGAACCGACCAGAATAACACTCTATAATGAAACTTTACTTGATCTCATAATTTTAAATAATATAAATCTAGTCAAAAGTTATGGTGTTGTGCATTGTGATCCAGTTTCAACAGATCATGAAGCAGTATTTTGTACATTAAAATGTGATAAATTAAGAATAAGTAACAATTCTGTGATAAAAGGTAGATATTTAAGACTGGCACATTCTGATGAGTTCAGGGCAAGTTTACAACAGATAGATTGGCATAACCTATACTATTCTAATGATATAGGTATGAAAGTTGAAATATTTAATGAAAATATTTTGTCCTTATTTGATGTTTACTGCCCTTAAAACCACTGACACAATGAGGGTCTAAACCATTGTGGTTAACACATAATGTTTAAAAAATGATAGTGTTAAAAAATAATGCTTTCAAAAGATATCTTCCTCTAAAAACTGATAGTAGTAGAAAATATTACATTGATCTTAAAAATGATGTAAATGTGGCAGTAAAGGCAGAAAAAAGGCATATTATTCTCATGAAATTAGCAAGTGTCAAGGACCAAATAAAACTAAAGATTTTGGAAATAAAATCTCTAATTGGAAAGTTATTAACAATGTAACTGCGGAAATTCCTCCTAATCTAAAGGATCCAACTCTTCTTGATAACCATTTTCTGGATAATGTGCCTCTAAGCCTCAAACTCATTTTATAACGGCAACGCTGTGTGTTTATAGCATTTTATCGTCTGCGTTTTCTGTTGTAAATTGTTGTTCTAACTTACCCAAAAATTATAAAAAGTGTACTGTGCTGTCGTGTGATTCCTTAAGTTTATTTTGAGTGGAAAAACTTTGTAACTTCAATCAGTTTTGTTTGCAAAACACCAAAACAAAACAAAAACATCTAACCTGCAAACCTGCGACCTTCCACGTAATAGTCGCGAGGTTGCCAGATTGTCTACTTTTCCCAACATCTATAGGATGGTGATGGACTGTTTAAAATGTAAAACTAAAATTAGGGATGATGAGGAATTTGTTTTTTGTGATAGCTGCAAGGCAGCTTTTCACAACATTAAATCATGCACTATTATGACTCCTACTGAAATCAGAGCAATGCAATTGCAGAAACAAAGAGCACTTATATTCTGTTGCAACAGTTGTAAGGAATAATTTGGACTTTTAAATAAAATAACATTGCTTGAAAATAAGATTTCTTCTTTGAGGGATGAAATTGATAATCTGAAGCAACAAAATTGTCGGAACCAAAACATACCTGCACCTACAACAGTACAAAGTAATCCTGAAGATATGCTGAGGGAATTTCGGGAGCGGAATTCTAGGGCTTGTAATATCATTGTTTATAAAAGTAAGGAGTCTGAAGCTCCTAGAGTACAGGATAAAATTGACCACGATAAGGGTATAGCAACACATATCATGGGTGTAGCTGGAATTAAAGAGAATCATCTTAAAAGGTGATAAGGCTTGGAAAAGTGAGTCCCGATAAATGTAGACCTCTTCGCCTTATATTTGACAGCCCTCAGATATGCCATTCTGTAATTAAGCATAAACGAAGGCTTATGGAGCTTGGATATTCAGTAAATTTTGATAAAACCAAGATGCAACAAAATATACATAAGGAGACCATGCTCGAGTTAAAGCGCCGTTTGGATCAAGATGAAAAGGATCTTGTAATGATTTATCGAGATGGTAAGCCAAAGATAGTTACTTCTAAGAAACTATCAACTTCAAACAACTAGATCACAGGCCAGATATATCTATATACTGCCACAATGTTGGGGGTATGCGAACAAATCTCTACAAATTTGCCTCCAACATCTCTACCACAAGCTATAACATAATAATCATGGTAGAGACTTGGCTAACAAGGGATTATAATAATGCTGAACTGCAAATTCCCAACTATAATATGTATCGGTTCGATAGAGATATATGTCCTAACACAAGAGAGAGGGTGGTGCTATGATTTGCGTGAAGACAACAATTAAATCTTCACCGATCATTGTTGCCTCTACATTGGTTGAACAGGTCTTTGCACTCATAAATTTTGAGCCTAAAACTATGGTCATTGGAGCAGTTTATATCCCTCCGGATTCACCAGATGGATTGTATGCCAGTCCCTGCACTGAGGTTGAAAAAATTGAAAAACACCTATCCAGGTAGTTCTCTTTACTTATTTGGTGACTATAACCTGCCTTTAGCAACATGGCATTTTGAGAATGGAGTCCAATATACCCAATGTCACAGAGGATATCGTACAGATGTTGTGTGTGAGGACTTCAATTTCCTTCGACTTCAACAATCACAGTGCCAAATAGCCTCGGTAGATTCCTGGGTTTAATGTTTGCCACTAATACTGAAGACATCACTATTGAGAATTCCATAGACCCTATCTTTCCTGATTTTCTCAATCATAAGAGCTACCATTATTCCATAAAGGGGGAGAGACCTTACTTACAATTTCGGGAACACTTTAGCGACTTCTTGCATGCTGACTATGGAGCACTAAGCACTTTTTTGCTTGGGAAGAACTCTTGAATGACACTATTGATAGTGCAACTGAAACTTTTTATCAAGTAATTGAACAAGCATGTACTCTATTTGTGCTTTTGAGGTGTAGAGCTATCTCAACGTCTCCCTCTCGGTTTTCAAAAGATCTAAAACAACTTATCAGGGCAAAAAAGATAGCTCACTGTCAGTTTAAGAGAGACAAGTCTTATGAATCATATTTGCTATTTTGTAACTTTCGTTCAAGATGTAAAGAACTTGCCGGTGAGTGTTGTCGGTCTGGAGAATCGGTTGAGCTCTGATCCTGCTCAGTTTTGGAAATTTGTTAATTCATCTAGATCCAATAACAACTTGCCAAATACCATGCACCTGGGCGCCTCTACTGTCTCAGAGGGTAATGATATTTCAAACCTCTTTGCTGGACACTTCTCTACCTGCTATAGATCCCTCAATACCAACATTGATGGCTCAAAATTTCCTGAGATATCTGAATTTAATCCAGTTGTGTTTGACCTTGCTGAAGTGTTTGAGGGCATCATGTCTCTTCCAAACAAACTTAGCTCTGGTCCAGATAATGTCAGTCCTTTCTTTTTGAAATGCTGTGTGTACTCACTATGTAAGCCTCTTCACATATTGTTTAACAAGTCTATCATGGACAACAAGTTCCCCGAAATGTGGCTTTCCAGCTACATAGTCCCTGTATTTAAGAGTGGAAATAATATTGGAGACTACCGACCAATAAGTATTCTATCATCAATTCCTAAACTTTTTGAGAAATTGTTAATGCCATCTATTGTTTGGCACTGTAAGGGAATTTTTCATACTAGACAGCATGGGTTTGTTCCTCAAAGATCAACAGTTAGCAATCTACTCTTATATCAACAGACTTTTGAGGGGCATTCTCAAATTGACTCAATTTATACAGACTACTCCAAGGCTTTTGATTGTGTTAATCATTCTATGTTACTGTCAAAATTTGAATCCTTGGGGTCTCCTTGCTGGCTCGTCAAGTGGCTGGGTATTTACTTATTTGGTTGGTACTTTGAATATAAAATTGACAGGAAGGAGTACGAAGGGTATTTGCCTATTACAAAAATTGCGAACGGCCATATTCACGCCCCTAATTATGTCATATCAAAGTCATTTCCACATTTTACTGTCATAATCGCCGGCACGTTGTGCATTTACGAAATCGAACAATGGTTAGTTGTGCTGCTTGCGGCTGTATCGAAACGATTAAAAATAAAAATTTAGGAACAATATTTCATAGGTAAGTACTCTTTCTTATTAATTAGTTAAACTTAAATACTTTATTTCGATTTTTAATTATGTCACTGTCATTATATCACAATCAACACCATGGGCGTAACAAGGGTGTCACGCGTAACAAATTCAAAATTCCATTTACATATTTTATTATTTTATTATATTGTTTGAATTATTATTAGAAATGATTAATATTTAGCATGTTGATTAAAATAGTAATCAACTAAAATGATCTGTTTTCGCCATTCTTATTTATAATTATTGTACCTACTCAATACATAAAAATCGTTTTATAACGTCGAAGCAATAATTATTATTTTGATTTTTTAGGTTTCCCAAAGATAGACGCCGAGCTTTTTGGATTAACTTCGTAAAAAAACCAGAGTGGATTTCAAAAGCCCACAGTGTCGTTTGTTCCCACTATTTTGCTAAAGAGTGTTTTGATCTAACTAATTAAATCGGTCATTTCGAAAAAGAGATTTCGTCACCCCATAATGGTTTTATCCGTCCACGCGAAAAAGAGAGTATTTTTAGTTTTTAGTAGTATATTTTAATACAAAAATCATCATGAGGTAGCGAAATGTCATTTTAGCCCAAATATGGACTTAGCTTGTTTTCAAAATGACCGATTCCATTATATTTTTTGTTAAAAAATAAACTATTTATATAATTTTGCTGCTTATTTTTAAGGCCTGAATAATATTGTCCAAATACACCTGAAAAGAATGTGGTTGTAAAGCACGATTGTAAAGTTATTTGGGCAATTAATTTCCCACCACAATTTTTTTATTTTTTAAGTTCCACAATAGATAAACTAAACCGAGAAAACATAATTCTTAAATTTTATTCGCTTGGACCCAAATTGCCTTTTGCTCTATAAAGGTTTTATTTTTTTTATTTATTAGTTTTAGCCCTTTTAAACTTGTGCACGCCACTGACAAACCGGAAACTGTCGGCGGCCATATATAAGCCCCTGTCCAGTTCCATAAAAATAACGTTATGCTCCTTCCTGTCAATTTTATATTCAAAGGGTTGGTAGAACCCAATGTGTTAAAATTAAAAAAAAAATTGTTTAGAACAAATTTCGGTTCTGTCCGGAGTACCGCAGGGGTCCCATATTGGACCATACTTGTTTATTTTATATCTATTAGATCTTGCTGAGTGCTTTAAACACTGTAAGGCACTATTTTTTGCTGATGACCTGAATTTTTTTTTTGAAAATTGAGAGTATTGAGAACTGTGACAAACTTCAGGCTGACATTGATACTTTGGTTGCATGGTCTGTTCGGAATGGGATGTCTCTGAACAGTGGGAAGTGTCATTGCATAACATTTTCACGGAGGATGTTGCCAATAATATCTAATTATTATATAAACTCCACAGGGCTGAACAGGGTCAATATCATTGCCGACTTGGGGGTGGTTTTGGATAGTAAGCTTTCATTTCAATCCCACATTGATTCACTTGTTTCTAGAGGATTGAGCCGGTTGAGGTTTATTTTGCGCAATTCCGCTGAGCTATCTGTGTCTTCGGTACGAATTCTTTATATTTCCCTAGTAAAGTCATTGGTCAATTATGCATCTCCTGTGTGGTCTCCGTTTTACCGGGTGCATATTGACAGGATTGAAGCTATACAGAATAGGTTTCTGAGATATTGTGAGTTTAGGCTTCATATTCCTGCAGAACGGTGGACATATCAGAATATGAGGGCAGTGTGCAATGTAAGGAGTTTGGAAGGTGATCGAGAGTTTTCTGATTTATGCACATTGTTTAAACTGATTTCGGGTGACTTTTGAGCAGCATCAATTTCCGAATTCCAAGCCGAAACACTAGAAATAATGATCTATTCCAAATCCCTTACCATCAAACAAACTATAATGTATAATAGTCCTTTGGACCGTTCTTCAGATTGGCAAATGGTGTTGGCTGTGACTTCACTGGCATTTCTCGCTATCAATTCCAGTCTCAGTGGCATAGATGCATTTAAATTAGGTTAAGTTCAATTATCATGATCAATTGTGAATATTTTTGTAAATTTTTGTTAATATTAGTTAAAGTAAAATTATTGTTAATGATCATGGTTTTATAGAATGTTGTTTTTGAAATGTGATATAATTACATAGTATTTCCCTTTTTATATATTTTGTTAATAACTTTTGTAATTAAATAAATAAATAAATAAATTTTAGATTGATCCAGTTAATTTAGATACATTCTTAGTTCCTCAGTCCATGGAGAACCATTTCATTTTAAACTAGTCTCTGAAAATAAAGTTTATAAAATGGAAGTAATGCTATTGGGGTAGATGAAATCTTTATACAAATTTTAAAAGCTTGCATTCCTATTTGCCTAAAACCTTCGGTTAACATTATTAATAACTCGCTATCTTCTGGGTGTGTCCCTGACATCTGGAAAAAGGCCCTCGTGACTCCAGTGCCCAAAGTGCACAATCCAACCAATATTAATGAACTAAGACCAATTAGTATTTTGCCAACTTTATCTAAATTGATTCAAAAATTGTGAAAAGGCCTATTGCTTGATTATTAGCCAGAAACATTATCCCAAAATTTCAGTCTGGCGTTAGACCATATTATAGCTGTACGACAGCTCTTTTAAAAATAACAACAAATATTGCCCTATCCCTGGATGATGGAAATTGTTGTCCCTCTGTTTTGATAGATATGACAAAAGCCTTTGACACTCTCAATATAGAACTCTTAATGGTAAAACTAAAGCACTATAATATTGAGGCAAATGTGTGGTTTAAAAGCTACCTTCACATCAGGGAACAGGCGGTAAGACTGACTAGTGATGATGGTATGGTAATTTCTGGGTGGAGAACTGTGGCCCTAGGGGCCCCGCAAGGGTCAGTGTTGGGACCACTTCTTTTCATAGTGTTTGTGACTGACTTAGTTCAGAAAATAAAAAACTGCAGGTATCACATGTATGCGGATGATTTGCAAATCTATCTGCCATCATTGGTCGGTCGTCTGCCTGAGACCTTGGGTTTGATTAATGCTGACTTACAGCGGACCTCTGATTGGGCTGACAAAAACTCACTTTTTATTAATTCAGGTAAAACGTTGGCAATCTTGTTTTCAAGAACTAAAATTAACTTGAATAATAGAGCACCAAATAAATTAAATATTAATGGTGTTGAACTGGAATGGGTAGATCAAGTAAAAAACCTGGGCCTTTGTATGGATAATCGAATGTCATTTAATGCGCATGTAAATAAAATTTGTCAACAGTCATATTATAAATTAAAATCATTATATGAATTTAGGGATATTTTGCCCGCTAGTACAAAAAAATCCTTACAGAGAGTCTAGTGCTTAGTGTTGCTGGATACTTGAATATTGTATATGGTCCTTTTTTAACTGAACAAAATAAATATAAAATCCAGAAAATTCAAAACTCCTGTGTGCGATTTACTAGAAATTTGTCACGAAGGGCTCATGTAAGTGAGCATGTAAAGCAGGTTTATAGTCTCAATATGGCACAAAGAAGATTTGTGGGTATAAGCTGCATTGTATATAAATTGCTTAATTTTTATGACCCAGAATATCTATCAGAGTTTCTTATTCAAAGGGGGATACATAACGTAAATATTCGTTATAAGGACGCACTGGCAATAAACTATTAACGCCACTTAATAAAAGGATCAAACAACTCTTCAAGTATTCTCAAAGCAGCCCAACTAAAATCGTGGTTACTTTTATCAGGCTTTGATCCATCCATAACTGAGGATATGATAATAAATCATTTGGAAACAAATGATCTTGGAGATGGATTTTTTTGTGAAAAAATGGTTACAAGGAAGGATAAGACCAAAAGCTCTTTTAGACTGGGAGTTCCTCAGGATAAAAGAGATGACATAATGTCCTCCAATCTATAGCCCTGTGGAATTAGGGTGAACCATTTTATCAATCTCCAGCGCTTGCAAACAGCAAGGTCACAGTATCAACCAAGGATGTCAAACCACTAGATGGTGAAGAAGTTGTGGAAAATACTGCGACTCTGCTCCATTACAATGTGACGTCTATCAGAAATAAAATTCATGAACTAGAAGCATCATTGGTGGACAATCCCATTGACATCATATGCTTGACAGAGCATTGGCTTAATGCTGATGAGATTGATGCTTTCCATATACAGGATTACAAGGTTGCAGGTTTCTCGACAAGAACTCTGTCTTGGGGTGGAGGCACTGTAATTTTAGTTAGGGAAAATATAAATTTTGTGTATGTAGAGGCTTGTAATATTTATAATGTTGAAAAATGTATATAATTGTGTGTTGTCCTAATTAATAAGGTTTATGGTATATGTATATACAGGACTCCTGGAGGAGATGTTGGCACTTTTATGTCTGCTCCAGAGGGTGTAATGAGTCATATTGGCCAGGAAAGAGATATCATTCTGGCAGGGGACTTCAATGTTATGTTTGGCAGAACACAGGGTGAGTCGTCTGTACTGCTTGATCTTCTGGGGTCATACGGTTTTCAACAAACAATCTTTGAAGCAACGCGTGGAAAATCCTGCCTGGATATCTTTTAAAATGTTACAGCAAGGCCATTTTTGGCAAAGACTCTTAATATGAACCTCTCGGATCATCTGGGTCAATACCTTGGCTTTAATTTTGGGGTAGACAATAAAGTGCTGTCCGAAAAAAAAATTTCGACCCATTACACAGAGGGGGTTAAACAATTATTATAATATCATTGGGGATATTTCGTGGGATTTTGTGGATAGTGTAGAGATTGGTATTGAGGAAAAATTCTGTATCTTAATGAAGTCACTTGGGGATGCATACATGTTACGTCACTCGACCACCAACGATGCTTCTGAAAATTTCCTTATCGCAAGTTCGTCAAATTATAAAACTGTTAACTACAGTAATATTTGTTATGCGAATTAATATATATATATATATATATTATACCTACTTTAGTTTTAAGATTCAGATTTAATTGTAGGGATGGCAACATCGAACCAAGAAACCGATGTATCGCTACATCGATACATCGGAAAGACAACATCGATGTCTTCGATGTATCGATAAGGAAACATCGATGTTGTGAAATATCGATGTTTTTTTATAGTGTAATTAAAATATTTCATATTTTTTTAATACCTGGAAGGAAATGTGCTATGTGTGACCGCTGACCAGTATATGTACAGGGTGGCTCGAATTCGTGTCTATGTATGGGGAACTCGAAAACCGTAAGAGATACAGTGTCGGTCAAATTAAGGCAAAATTGCGCATTTAGGTGCCTAGCAATATGCCGTTTAGAAAGTTTTAAAATTCCAAGTATTTCCGGAGATATCCGGAAAAAACCGAAATTTTGAAAATTCGTTTTATTTTTTTCCTGGGATTATTTAAAAACGGATTTCAAATTGAATTGCACTTTTGCATTGCCACTTTTTTCGCTCTATCTAATGATGGTATCCAGTTTGAAATCCGACGTTTCATCTTCAAGGGATCATCATCAACTTTTTTTTTAAATACGAACTTTAATTTTTTCTATCGTTTTTCAGATGGTATTGGCGTTATTAATATGACTATGTGTTTTTATTTTTTTTATTTTTTTTTTTTTTTTTATTTTTTTAATTATTATTTTTATTTTTTTAATTATATATTTTGCTTTGGCGTAATTTTAAATAAATTAAGGTAGGTACTTTTGTAATTTTTATATTCTATAAAAATATTTTATTTTGTTTTTTGTATTAAGTGGAAAATTGGAGCGTATTAAAAATAAAGAATAGTAAAATTATTTCTTACGAGAATATGGCCATGAACTATTACTCAAACAAGTTGCTTACTGCAAAGATAAAATATTCCCAACTTTTAACCAATTAAAAAATTTATTTAATAGAGAACATTAACAATTTATAATCATACTACGTGATACTAGAGGAACTTTGATGGAAAAACACCTATTGGAATTTTGCTTATAAATAAAATGCACTAAGCAACTTGTTTGAGTAATAATTCATGGCCATATTCTCGTAAAAAATAATTTTACTATTTTTAATTTTTAATACGGGCTCCAATTTTCCACTTAATGCAAAAAACAAATAAAATATTTTTATAGAATATGAAAATTTCAAAAGTACCTACATTAAATTATTTAAAATCACGCCAAAGCAAAATATATAAAATAAAAATTATAAAAAAAAAATTAAATGAAAAAAAAATTTAAAAAAAAATAAAAACACATACTCATATTAATAACGCCAATACCATCTGAAAAACGATAAAAAAAATTAAAGTTCGCATTTAAAAAAAGAAAGTTGATGATGATCCCTTAAAGATGAAACGTCGGATTTCAAACTGGATATCATCATTGGATAGAGCGGAAAAAGTGGCAATGCAAAAGTGCAATTAGATTTGAAATCCGTTTTTAAATAAGCCCAGGAAAAAAATAAAACGATTTTTCAAAATTTCGGTTTTTTCCGGATATCTCCGTAAATACTCGGAATTTTAAAACTTTCTAAACGGCGTATTGTTAGGCACTTAAATGCGCAATTTTGCCTTAATTTGACCGACACTGTATCTCTTACGGTTTTCGAGTTCCCCGTACATAGACACGAATTCGAGCCACCCTGTACATAAATTACACGTTTCTGCTTTGGGAAGAATTAAACAAGTTAAGAAAATAGCTAAAAATGTTTTATTTAAAAATGTAAATGACAAACATTAACGTTATAATAAACTATCAAATAAAATATGGACATACCCAAAAGCAAATTAAAATAAAAAAATATATGAATATTTGTGAGCTGAAAATACAATATATATTGATTACAATATCATCAGAACTCGTCCGGAACACTATTTAAAAAAAGTAACTTGGGCAAAAGTTTTCCAGACAGACGATTTCTTTCATGCGTTACAGTATCTCCGGCACGCGAAAACTCTTTCTGAAGGAACGGAAGTACAGACAACCCCAACCCCAAGATATTTTCTGGCCACCTGATAGAGATTTGGATATGTTGCTTTTAAGTGTTCCCATTCCTCTATCGGATTTTGTTTTAGATTTGAAGGCGGCGCAGAAAGGTACATTCGTATTTCTGCATTAATTGTATCATCACTATTTGTTACATTTTTTTATGGCAGTGGCACACACACTAAAGGGAGATCCTATGGCGCTCGACGAGCGGTGTGTGTGCGAAGATGTTGATTGACACGGTTCTTGAATATTTGTAGGTTGTAATTAGTGGGAAACAGATGTCCTGGAAGTGAGTTCCACAGTGATGCAGTGCGCCAGACAAAGGAGTTCTGGTAAAGCGATGTTCTAGGTGTTTCTAGTTGTACGACGAACTGGTGCGCTCCTGCCGTCTGTCGGGACTGTCTGACAGGAGTTGCCAGGGGCGGGATTATGCGGGCCAAATCCTGGGAACATCTGCCGTGAAAGTATCTGTAATACAGAGACATCTCGGCCACATGTCTGCGATGTTCCAGACTATCCAGATTCCGGGTCAACTCCGGATCGCCGACGAGACGCACAGTCCTCTTCTGAATGGAATCCAGCAGCTTTAGGGTATGCTTTGGTGCGGCACCACAGATATGTGAGCAATATTCTAAGCACGGTCTTATTTGCGCTTTGTACAGCAAGAGCAACTGCTGCGGTGTATAGAGTTTTTTGTTGCGAAATAGCGCACCAAGGTCTGGGAGGCTGATTTTGCGATGTTAGCAACATGGTCATGCCATGACATATTGCTGTTGACCGAGACACCCAGCAGCCCGATTGACGAGGATGAAGGAATGGTCGATCCTGCCATAATGATGTCAGGGCCCGCTGTATTGGCCCTCTTAGTAAACGTTGCTGCTTGGGTCTTTGCTGCATTGAACTGGACAAAATTTCGGTCGCCCCAAGTTTGAACTTTCTCCAGGTCTTGATTAATTGCTGTAATCTGCTCCTGTCTGCGGTGATGAGTCTCAGTGGCTGGTAAGGGTTTTTCTGATCCAAAGTGGGAGACAAGGGTACTGTCATCTGCAAAACTGTAAACAGGATTATTCGTTTCGATCAGCAGGTCATTAATATAGATGAGGAACAGAGTTGGTGAAAGTATTGCTCCCTGAGGCACGCCCGCGTTGATGGTGAATGGTGAATGTGTCCATCGACTGCAACGTGTAGGGATCGGTTCTTGTTTAATACATGTTTTAATATAACATTTTGTTGCTGAGTTAACGATTTATGAAAACTCCATATATCAATTTATTTATCCTGTAAATGTGAATTGTCGTTGTCACTAGACTCAGGAGAAGAATTGTTTGACCTTCCTTCTTTGGAATTTATTTCGTTAAGGACGAGGCTATTTATTTTTTTAAGACATTTGAAGACGCAATGGGGTCATTAAAATGTACATTTTTGAATTTAGGATCAAAAAAATTTACCATATGCTAATGAATTCACGCGCTCTCGCGTGTCGAAGCGTTTTTCTAATTCTCTTAATAGGGAATCTTCACAGTACAAGAAAACACGGTATGACATTGATATTGCACGTCGGCGGGTCTGCCTCCGAAACGAGTCGTGTCGTAACTCGTTAGCAGTTAGCAGAGCTTTTCAACAGCATGTACATAACATCGATATTCGTACATTGGTCCGATGCATCGATGCATTGGTCTATATCGAACATCGATGGAAAACATCGATGTTTCTTTTTCGATGTATCGATTTTTTAAAAACATCGATACATCGTTGCCATCCCTATTTAATTATACCGCCGCAGAACAAACAAGTCTTTAATTATTTTTGTTAGTAATAAAATTGTTTTTGGAAAAAGCCACTCATTTTCCCTATCCAACACCAAAACTGGCGCAATCGGTAGCATTGTTCCCGGGGAGAGCATAAGGCTGTTTCTCTTTTGAATTCGTTCAATTAACCGGAATCCGAAGAATCTACAGTGACTTTGTTACTGCATTCGCATCGAAGATACTTCACGGCTTCAACACGCCCTTGTGGAAATTGGCGTGCCTTGAAGACAACCTACCTACCTTTGTGGACCACTCGAATTTGGGACAATTTTGGACAATTCAAGAAGCGCTCCTAGCCTGACGGGAATTTGCAGTGCCATTGAAGACAGCTCAAGAAGTACTCTTAGCTTGTGTACCACTAGGATCTGGACAAGAAGTCTCACAGTTCCGGAGGTGTACGGCCACCCGAAGGAAACTGACGTGCGAAGCGGCAATTACTTCTCAAAGGACACCGCGGAGTTGTATTGCAGGGTGAGTTTGATTGTATGATTTAATTTTTATTATTATTTTATTATTTTTTTATTTTTGTATTTATTTTTAATATGGAGACATCAGACTCAAACACTCAAACCGCTTTTAAGTTAAACTCAGATAAAGCAATTAAATTAATTAATGCTTTTGACGGTACTCGCTCTAAATTGCATAATTTTATCGACTCAGTTGATTTTGTTTTGTCAAAATTTGATCAAAGTGAAATAGATATTTTTCCGTTCCTAGTAAAGAGCCGTTTAGAAGGCCCGGCCTTAGAATTTATTGGGTCAAGGGAATTTAACTCTTGGTACACTATTAAAATTGCACTATTGGAACAATATGGTGAAAACTTAGATATTCACTGTTTAAATTTTGAATTATGCCATTTTAAGCAAAATTTAAACGAAAATCCAATACATTTTATTGAACAAGTCGAAAATCAGCTAATTAGAATTCACAAGGTCATAAAATATGACACAACTCTAAATAACGTTGAGAAAAAATGCTTAATAAACTTCCACAATAAATCTGCTTTATTAACAGGCATTACTGGCCTAAAAGACCCATTGTCGCAAACTTTAAGACTTCAATGGTTGAAGTTAAACAATTAATAATCGATTATCAAAATCAACAATTTTTCAAGCAAACAAATTCACAATTCTCTAACTTAAATATCAATGGTCAAAATAATGCACCTTTTAAAGCAATAAATCCTCGTCGTATCTCAAGCAGGTCAGCCTCAATCAAGTCAACAAAAAACGCCTTTAAAATTAACAATTCCTAAATGTAGAATTTGCAATAAATTCGGGCACAGGGCTGAGACATGCTATAAGAATTTACAACCTCAAATATCTGTTAATTCAACTTTAAATGACGAACAAAACGATGACGATGAAGTTGAACTAGAAATTGATCAGAGTTTTTTATACGAAAATTCCATGATAAACCAAGAATCCCCTCCAGCGAAACTCGAATTTTCCAAATAAATAATAAATCATTACTGTATATTCATATAAAAACGTTAAACATAAAATTACTTATCAATTCTGGAGCTGCAATTTCAATTTTAAAACCACTCGATTTTCTTAAAAATTTTAAGCTAACTTCTGAAAACTATAAAATATTTGGAATAAACGAAGCTTCCATTTCAATTTCGCATAGTAGGCCAAGCGTTGGGTACAAAATATGGGGTTCTGTTTGCAAAAGGTCGAACAGAAATGAAATTTTGTGGGATGGTAGAGATAGGTCCCCTGATAGTACATCTAAGTTTGCGACCTCGGGGGATGCCGCTCGAGGGGTGGGGGGATGAAAACTCTGCGTCGCGGCGCTTGGAGGAAAATAGCACCGTTGGAGTAGGTGCTATAAAAAAAAGTTCAAATAAAATATGTAGAAAACAAAATTACGCGCAACTTTGGTTTTATGCACTTTTTCGCTCCGACCAATTTTTTTTGCTCTACGGCGCGCCAAACTTGGGGGGTAGTTTGCAAATTTTAACAAAATCAGAGTTTAATCGCGGATTGAAACAAATATGGCTACCAAACAATTCTGGTATATTTTTTTTCTGTAAAGGTAAGGTTTTCTAAGTAAACTGATGCTTGATTCGTTAAATTTGACCTTATATTATAAAGGATATGATTTTTTGAAGTGCGCCCTTACATACTCTGATATGGGCATTTTTCATCTATCATGATCTACGGGCGATATTTTTTTATTATTTGTAAAGTAGTGCTCGAAAATTGTCTATTGTTTTATTTACTAAATAATTTATAGTTAAAAACTCATAAAATAAAAACTGCATAATGACCAAACTTTAATTGAAAATTAAAATTGTGAAACAGTTCCACTTCAGATTATTAACACCGTTGACATCTTATTTAGAGACCACTTCATAATTCCACCAGTGATTGCTCCATCGTGTTCTGTGGGGCCGTCAAAATTCATTTGCAATCATTTGTGCAAATTACATTCATTACATTACAAGGCATTATGGGCCGAATACTAGTGATATTTTTGATGGATATCCCGAAAGTGGGACAGAAGCAGATACGAAATCTGCTGAAAGAAACCGCCGTTCAAAGCAGCAAAGCAGCACGAATGTAATCTTCGATGAATCCATGATTCCAACTGTGTCGCAAGATAAATTTTTATCGAACAGCTTTAACAAGTGGCGCCTCATTGCAATGCTGCAGATAAAGTTGAAAGCTGATAATTACACTTTTAAGCAGGCGGTCGAAGACGCAGATACATTAATTGTGCAGACTGCTATCGAACTTGCTTCCGCTTTTTCCTCCGTTTGCGGTATTGGCGAAGACATAGATTTACTTGTGCTGTTGACTGCTAAAGCCAGAGAAATCCCCAATGTTTACTTTCGCAAGCCGGGTAGAGGCAATAAGGAGGATATGTTCTAGTCACCCCAGAGCTTCCAATATAATGAATCTATTGCGAAATGTCTCTTACTTGTACATGCCTTTAGTGGTTGTGACACCACATCGGCGTTATTCAATCAAGGCAAGATTCGATTCCTTAAAACTTTGGAAAAAAATCCTACAATAACCGAGACGATTCAGGTATTTGATGACCCCAATGCAGAACTCACGAAAGTAGCAGCCGCTGGCGAACTGTTTATGCTGCGGCAGTATGGTGCAGACAGCAAACATCTCACGTTAGATTATCTGCGGTATACCAACTTTCTCCAAAAACTCCTTTAATCTTGCGTCACTGCCACCAACAGCCGATGCGTGTTATCATCATTCCTTACGAACCTATTGTCAAGTTCAAAACTGGCGGGGAGTCCACAAAACTCCAGAAGATCATGGATGGCGAAAAACCGCAACAGGACTAGACGCTATACGCTTCTTAAAGGAACCAGCTCCAGAGGTTCTGCTTAAGACTATCTCCTGTAGATGTCAGAAAGGTTGTGGTCCTGCTTGTGGTTGCCGTAAAGCAGGATTGAAATAGTCGGTTTTGTGTTTATACTGTACTGGGACGTCCTGCGAAAACATTAGTAACCACATTTTGCGCAGAAGATGCCGAAAACGTTTTCGATCCAACAGAGGACGATGAGGACTCAATTTTACGGGTCGCCATTTTCTTGACAACTTCTTGATCTTGTCTTGATTTCACGACAAGATGAAGACAAGAAATGATCCTTGTTTTTCAAGACAAAACGAGAAATTACTTCTCAAGATCAAGATTTCTTCGCAAGAAATCAAGAAAATCTTAAAATTTCCTGAAAATATAAAATTAAAAAAAAAACTCATCTGTTTGCTAGTTTATTGAAAAAAAAACAAGGCACTGAAACATTTTTAATGGAAGGATAAAAAAATTATTATGTAAAAAATAACATTTTTATTTCCAATGTTTTTTTATCATTTTTGGATATGTTATGGCCTAAGGTATTGGCACCAAAATGTATTTTGCACAGCGAGTCTACTTCAGTGGCAGCCAAATTGGCCAAAGGAAATAAATATGTAAAAATTGGCAAAAATCATTTGAAAGGGGTCGGAATATTGACTATTAAAAAATCAGGTCAGAGCAAGCGGCTCTAAGTGAAGAGAATAGGCAAACATTTGTAAGGTCCACAACAATATAGAACATATCTACCAGAAAAAAATTAATTTGTCAACACATATTATGAAGCAACAAAATGTAAAACAATACTATCCTGACCGCGTGACCCTCAATTCTAGGCATAAAGCATAAACATCATATCAACCAATCTCATCCCGACTTTTAAACAGGGGTTTCCCTCTTGTCAAGATGTCAAGAATTTTCAACATTTCTTGAGTCAAGACAAGACACCAACTCTCAAGAAATGATCAAGACAAGATTTTTTTTATTTCTTGAAAAAATTTCAAGACAAGACAAAAAATTGCTTGTTAAGACAAGATTTCTTGTCTTGCCGATCCCTACTCAATTTAATGTCATAAAACTCCGATATCGACCGTGGAATAGGCCTCTTGGGGATACCACATTAAAAAAAAGGCGCCGATCAGCTCTACCTCAAGGGTGGTGTGGAAACGAGTTGAAAATTATATTTTCTTGTATTATAGTTTGCACTAAAATAAAAAAAGTTATTGTAGGTCAGCAATACTAAGGAAATATCGACCGTAAATCATGATAGATGAAAAATGCCCATATCCAAGTATGTAAGGGCGCACTTCAAAAAATCATATCTTTTATAATATAAGGTCAAATTTAACGAGTCAAGCATCAGTTTACTTAGAAAACCTTACTCTTACAGAAAAAAAAATATACCAGAATTGTTTGGTAGCTATATTTGTTTCAATCCGCGATTAAACTCTGATTTTGTTAAAATTTGCAAACTACCCCCCAAGTTTGGCGCGCCGTAGAGCAAAAAATATTGGTCGGAGCGAAAAAGTGCATAAAACCAAAGTAGTGCGTAATTTTGTTTTCTACATATTTTATTTGAACTTTTTTTTTATAGCACCTACTTCAACGGTGCTATTTTCCTCCAAGCGCCGCGAAGCAGAGTTTTCATCCCCCCACCCCTCGAGCGGCACCCCCCCGAGGTCGCAAACTTAGATGTACTATCAGGGGACCTATCTCTACCATCCCACAAAATTGTATTTCTGTTCGACCTTTTGCAAATAGAAACCCCCTGTCGCTTGGCCTATAGTATAAATTTTTGTATGTTTTCAAAACTTCAAAAATTTTACATATGTAACATCAATTCTCCGTTTGACGGTATTTTAGGATTAGATTTTCTTAGTATTAATAAATGTATTTTAGATTTCGAATCCCCACACTTAATTGTGAATGGCGAAAAATTTCCATTATTTTCAATCGGAAATAATAAACAACATACGGAAATTCATCAAATTATTGAACCCATAAAAAATCAAATTATTTGTCAAAATCTCTTAGTGAATCATTTAAATCCTGATTTACAAAATAAGATAAAAGAATTATGCCTAAAATATTTCGACATTTTTCTAACTAAAGACGAACCTTTGACCTTTAGTAATAAAATTAAACACTGCATAAGAACAACTAGTGAAAATCCTATTTTTACCAAAAATTATCGTTACCCCCATGCCCAAAAAAAGGAAGTTACCACCCAAATCAAAAAATTACTTGATCAGGGAATAATTAGAGATTCAATCTCGCCATGGAACTCTCCAATCTGGATAGTACCGAAAAAATTAGGTAATGATAATATTCAAAAATGGCGCGTGGTAGTAGACTACCGAAAACTAAATGCTATTACTATTGATGATAAATATCCAATTCCAAACGTTAATGATATTTTTGATCTATTAAATAATTCAAAATTTTTCTCTTCGATTGACCTTGCATCTGGTTTTCATCAGATACAAATGAATATACCTGATATAGAAAAAACTGCCTTTTCTACCGAACAAGGGCATTTTCAATTTACAAGAATGCCCTTTGGGCTGAAAAATGCGCCCAGTACGTTTCAAAGGGTAATGAATGACATTTTTAAAGAACTTATAGGCCAAATTTGTTTTATTTATATGGATGATATTTTAGTGTTCAGTGACACAATAGAACAGCATTTAATTAATTTAGAAACCAATTTTCAAACTTTAAGAATCCATAATTTAAAAATAGAGCCGAATAAATGTAATTATTTGACAGAAAATTTAATTTTCTTAGGTCGCTTGTAACACCTAATGGAATTAAACCAGACCCAAATAAGATAAAATCCATTAAAAACTTTCCTATGCCAAAAAACCAAACAGAATTGAAATCTTTTCTAGGTCTTTTCGGGTATTATAGGAAGTTCGTACAAAATTTCGCGGAAATACCTAAACCGCTTAATTCTCTATTGAAGAAAAATATAAAATTTGACATATCACCGGAAATATCCGCATGCTTTGAAAAATGTAAGGAAATAATAACATCTGATTGTATCTTGATATACCCCGACTTTAATAAACAGTTTATTTTAACAACTGACGCGTCAAATTTCGCACTAGGTGCTGTTCTTGGGTCGGTCAAGTTTGCCCCCCGTATTAAACAAATTTCAAAAATAAATGAAGCATAATTTTGCACACATTTTGCACAATTTTGCACACCGCAAATAAAATTTTGCACACTCACACAAGGAAAACTAGAGCTGTTTTTTATACGGGGGGCAAACTTGACGGTTCCCCCCCGTCTGTTACAAAATTGAAAATTTTTTATGCCACTCGATTCGGCAAATTTTGCACAAGTTTGCACACCTATTTTCAAATTTTGCACACTTTTCTGGGGAAAGTTATGAGGTGTTAAAGATTTGCATTTTCCCCCCCGTTTGTCAAAAAGTTGAAATCTTCTAATGCTGCTAATTTTGCACAATTTTGCACACCTATTTTCAAATTTTGCACACTTTTCTGGGGAAACTTATGAGGTTTTTTAATCTTTGTCAATTTTGTGATAAATCTTTAACGCCTCATAACTTTCCCCAGAGCAGTGTGCAAAAATTGAAAATAAGTGTGCAAAATTGTGCAAAATTAGTTGAACCTAGCAGCATAAAAATTTTTAAACTTTTTGACAAACGGGGGGGAAAATGCAAATCTTTAACACCTCATAACTTTCCCCAGAAAAGTGTGCAAAATTTATAAATAGGTGTGCAAAATTGTGCAAAATTAATTGAATCTAGCGGCATTAAAAGATTTCAACATTTTGAAAAACGGGGGGGAAAATGCAAATATTTAATACCTCATAACTTTCCCCAGAAAAGTGTGCAAAATTTGAAAATTGGTGTGCTAAATTGTGCAAAATTAGTTGAACCTGCCAGCAACAAAATTTTTAAACTTTTTGACAAACGGGGGGGAAGATGCAAATCTTTAACACCTCATAACTTTCCCCACAGAAGTGTGCAAAAATTGAAAATAGGTGTGCAAAATTGTGCAAAATTAGTAGAACCTAGCAGCGTCAAAATTTTTCCACATTTTGACAAAAGGAGGGGATAATTCAAATTTTTAACACCTCATAACTTTCCCCAGAAAAGTGTGCAAAATTTGAAAATAGGTGTGCAGAATTGTGCAAAATTTGCCGAATCGAGTGGCATCAAAATTTCTCAATTCTGGAATATACGGGGGGGAACGGTCAAGTTTGCCCCCCGTATGAAAAACAGCTCTAGTTTTCCTTGTGTGGGTGTGCAAAATTTTATTTGCGGTGTGCAAAATTGTGCAAAATGTGTGCAAAATTATGCTTCATTTACTTTTGAAATTTGTTTAATACGGGGGGCAAACTTGACCGACCCGCTGTTCTTTCTCAATTAAGCGACGACGGTAAAACCGAACGACCTATTTCGTTTGCTTCTCGTACGTTAACGAGCGCAGAAATTAAATACTCGACAACCGAGAAAGAATTGTTATCCATCGTATGGAGCACAAATTATTTTAGACCCTATCTTTTTGGAGTTAAGTTTCAATTAATTACTGACCACAGACCACTGGTTTGGTTAATAAATTTAAAAGATCCAAATTCTAAATTATCCCGATGGCGGTTAAAGTTAAGTGAATATAATTTTGAAATAACATATATTCCTGGCAAAACAAATAAAGTTGCCGACGCCTTATAGAGAGTACAGATAAACCAAATAGCAAGAAAAGATTACGCAACCTTTCTTGAAACCTATAAAAATATTGAGCTAACACATTTCGAATATTCTAATGAGCAGATATTAGATTACCACAACAAGAATATTCTTTATATTTATGATGATTCAAACAGAAACGAAAATCATTTTAAATTTATACAATAAAATTATACAGGATACATTTACTGCGATAAAAGACACCGATTTCGACTTAACCATTAAACTGACAAGCGCAGCAAATTCGCGCAATATTATTCTAGCCAAAATAAAACCTCATCATACTGAGCTTAATTTTAAAACGTTGGCAGGTTTAAATCTTAAGGAAAATAAACTTATTATTTGACATACTTTGAAAAATTCACTATTTATAAAATGTTACAATTTTTATATCCCAAAACGAATTTTATCGTTTGTAAAAATTTTGTCACTATACCACCAGTTGAAGAACGACAACAAATTATTTTTGATTTTCATAACGACCCCAACAACTATCATAAAGGTATCAAAGAGACTACTAATAAAATCCGACTATTATACAAGTGGAAAAATATGCATAATAAGATCGCGGATTTAATAACTTTATGTCCCACTTGTCAAATGTCAAAAATTGATCGAGTTAATCGAACTCAACCTTTGAATATAAAGAAACCCCCAGATAAACCTTTCGAATCAATTTTGGTAGATCTCTTCTTTTTTGACAATGAAATTTTTTTAACTATTATAGATAACCTAACAAAATTTGCGCAAGTTTATGCAATACCTAATAAAAAGCCACAAAATATTATTGATTCACTGCACCTTTATTTCCTTACTTTTGGAATACCACAAGTTGTTATTTCGGACCAAGGCGGTGAATTTAACAGTAAACTAATGAAAAAATTCAGTGAATCAATTAAAATAAGTT
>MU193263.1:1847-24615 GCA_016904865.1 Pissodes strobi | reverse complement strand
CGCACGATATGACTGCTTTTGACTATACTCTGAATGTCAACATATTATATATTTTTGAAAGCAAGAGGAAAACATCTTTCTCTTTAGCGTAAAATATATAGGGTGATCCATTAGAGAAAATCCATGTTGCTTTTGTCTCGCTGCTTTCCGATACTCTCTTGTTTTTTTCAAAGAGCTTAAAAGATAATATAGGAAAAATAACACAAGTTTTGAATTTACGATCAATGACTCTTATGAAAGGAAAATATATTTTCACTAATTTAGTTAAAGCAAAGACAATACTACTACGGAAAGATAGCTTATTTAAATGGGAAACCCTAAATCGGCCTGGAGACATGAATGCTCTCGTAAGTATGAATATTTCGTGCGGTAACCCTCGTACCGCGAGCAAAACGGGGCGCAGCGTTGCCAATATTGCTTGTTTTCGTTGTCTTCGATAGTATTTTGGATGCAGTCATTTAACAAGGTTGAATAAAGAATATTCTCGCATCGCGTCCGGCGTGGCGTTTGCATGCCCCAGACTAATGTGCGTAATATTAATTACAACTTATAAAATTAGTAATTATAGTTTATAAAATAAAATTGGCTTTTTTTAATTTGAAGTAGTATTTTATCAGATATGGCTCGTGCCCGTTCTGCATTATTTGACCGAAAAAAATTAAACCCATATGTAAGATCCCATATCTCCTTTATTATATTATTTTGTTACTTTACGTTAGAATAACGCTTTCGGGAATTTAATATAAAATACATACCTACTTAATATGTATTTACATACCTGCTTCATGCCTTATAAATTTTAAATAAAATACTTCTAAATATACTAATTTTAATTCTCTGAATAGGTAATTTAAATTATAGACAAAACAATTTAGTTAAAAAATTTAATAAGAGAGAAAAAGTTTAGTATATTTACTGATACCAAAGACAATACTAGTAGTATTGTATTTGCTGATATCTACACCTATAACTTTATACAATAGTATATTGTGTAACTAGGAGGAAAAGCAAAACATTCCTGGACGATTGTGGTAATTGCTGGACGAGGCGCAGCCGAGGCCAGCAACACAGGAGTCCAGGAATGTGCTTTTTCTACGAGTTGCACATACTATTTTTTATCCGATCGGAATTAATTAGAATACGTAATTATAAAAATAGAGCCAAATATTACTCTAAATAAAAATGGTGTTTTAAACTTAAACTCAACATAATATCAAGTTTTGAATCGAGCGAGCTTGGAGTTTATTACGTAACTAGGGAAACCACATCTAAATTTTTCTTTTGATAAACTTCAGATCTGACAAACAAGGTGTTTAAATATGACAGAAATTTTATATTCCCGGCCTAGGACGGAAATGTTGTACGTACAGTTATTGCATGTTGGCCAAGCAACGAACACAATATACTGGATTCATGACTTTTGCGATGAGTAAACATATCTGAAAGGTATAGTTTTTCGTCCGATCGGATAAAAAATAATATTAATAGTACAAAATAACAATTACCTACGTTATGGTGGTGGGTATTTATTATAAGTGAAAATAAAGTTGACGTGTTTTTTCATTTCCTCATATTTTGCCGAAGGGTGGAAATTTTGAGGGTGGAATGTTTTAAAATTGAAATCTAATAAATTTTTTAAAGACCTCAAAATAATAAAATAACAAGCAATAATATTAAAGACCTACACAAACACAAACTACGTATTTTGAAATAAAGAACAAAGATCCTATTAAAAATAAAATAAATTTTAAATTCAAGATGACATAATTTACACTTTATGAGTAAAAATAAACGATAGTAATAGTGCAAATTGAACTTTTCTGTTGCTTCTTTTGTTAACTTATTAAACAATTATTTGTGAGAGGGAAGGCCACACTTTAACAGATATGCACGCACAACCTGGCATTAGTTTTATATGGGGAACCGTGTCGTTTATTTCTCTAATTTATAAATTTTAGAAAATAAAATAACAAACTCTAATGTAGCAAATGTGGCAAATGTAGAATAGCTACCGTCATTATTTATCCAATGATTATGTGTGCAAAATTTCAGATCTCTATTACTTTCTGTTTGAATTTCTAGTGTGAACTCATCTTTTCAAGTATGTTATTCCCTCTATAAGAGCGTAAACTTGTGATAGATAGTTGAAAGGAGAATTTTTAGGCTCATCAACTAAAATAATAGTATATTATTTTATATGGAGGAAAAGTGATACTTTTCATGGCGCGCTCGTGTTTAACAGCCGAACGGAGTGAGGCTGGTAATAGAGAGCAAGCCATGAAAAGTAACTTTTCCTCCACATAAAATATGCTGTTTTTTCTTCAAATGTCGACAAATTAATGCAAAAATATATCTTTTTAATAGTAATAATAATAATTATTATCAAAGATAAGTTGGTTTGCAAGGCGGCTGAGACCGGTGTCGGTGAATAGGCACAGGTCGTTGCTATAGTAATGTAACATAAAGCTGTCAGTGGACACTGTCAACAATAATTTTTTTTTTAAAATTGCGTCTCCGATTGCGTTTTAATTCCGTATTGATAAGCAGTTATTGAGTAAGTTCGATTAAATAATAACCAATTTGTTCCTAAATTAGTGATTTTTAGAAATGCAGTGCACAAATTGAGTGATAAATACAAATTTTAGTTTAATAATTCTTGAGTTGTTGACGCTTGCTTTGTTGTTTGTTTGTATCTATGTTGCTATGGTAACACTTTTACCTCCGCCGGCGGAATAGTGAAAAGTAAAGCTCCGGCGGAGGAAAAATCAAACTTCACGGCCGCCTACACAGTCGAGTAATGACGGATTTACTGACGTTTGAAGATAAAAATATATACCGGGTGTTTCTCAAAAGTGGCTCATCCCTATAACTTTTTTGTTTTTAGAGATAAACAAGTGAAATTTGGTGTGTAGAGATATAGTACATAAATAAGTGTTTTCTGACGTATTCAATTGTTTTCTCTCACTTCAAGTTTGACCGGAAGAGACCTTTACTTTTTCATATTAAACGGAACACCCGGTATATTTTTACTTATTTTAATAGAAAATCACAATGCGAGTACAATGATACCCCATTTGTCACTTTTTGGCATTTATCATCCTAAAGTTTTCAATTTTTAATTTCAAATCTAGAGTGCCATGAATCAGTTAAAACGGTTAATTTTGACCAGGAAGAAATAGTTTCGATCGAGTTTTACTCTTTATTTTTGTTTTAAAGGTTCATTTAAAGATTACAAAATCCTAATTATGAGTTTTACTAAATTTTTTCAAACAGGACAAAGGTGGCTCATTACGATATCCAGAAAGAGCATCTTGTTACGAACAATTTGATACCACAAAATCGATATTTTAAATAAATATTGAGTATCATAATCTATCTAAAAGCTCTAGTAGTTTATTGTGACGGCCATCAACCGGCATCGTTGATAGTGGAAAGAATAAGGAGGCTTTGGAAAGTATTAAATAGTTATTTATGCAACAAGTATGTAAAGTGAATCTCTTTTTATGATGGGAATATTGTCGCATGAGCCGTAGGCGAATGCGACAATCCCATGAATAAAAAAAGGGTACTTTACCCATGAGTAGCATACAAAATTTTTTCTACTATCGAAAAATATATGAAAAAATAAAAATAATATTATAATACTTTACGCACTAGTGCGTAAAATAAATTATTTTACGCACTTCCCTAAACGTCAAAAAATATGTCAGTAAACGTCCAAAAATATGTCAGCTTTACTTTACGCACTAGTGCGTAAAATAAATTACTTTACGCACTAGTGCGTAAAATAAATTACTTTACGCACTGCACATTAATAAGGCCTATTTTAGGAATCTTAGAGAGTGCGTAAAGTGAGCATTTTACGCACGGTAGTAGAAAAAAACTGTTACGACATTTTTGCGCAGTCATATTAAATTTGTCAGTTTTGGCAGAAATTCTTAAAAATCAATATTTTTTATAATTAATTCGTTATTACAAATTGGCAAATGGAAAATTACAGTCGAAATTAGCAAATTGGCATACTATTAATTTATGGTGAAACTAGAAAAAATGCCGTTGTTGCAGCGCGGCTTTTTCCGGAAAGTAATTCCAACAGACCGGCATCCCACTGGTCATTATTTTCCAAAAATGGAGAAAAAACTTTATTTGTAATAAGGAACTGATTATAAAAAATATTGTTTCTTAAGAATTTCGGCTAAAACTGACAAATTTCATATGGCTGCGCAAAAGTGTCATAACGTTTTCCTTTAATAAGCCTCTTTATTTTTTTCAATATCGCGGTGCCGCGGCCGATGCCGGTTGATGGCCGTCGCAATAGACGATTAGAGTTTTAGACAGATTATGATTATGATACTGGATATTTATTCAAATTAGCGATTCTGTGGTATCAAATTGTTCGTAACAATATGCCCTTTCTAGATATGGTAATGAGCCACCTTTGTCCTATTTGAAAAATTGATTTAACGTCATAATTACGATTTTGTAAACTTTAAATGAACCCGTAAAACAAACGAAAAGTAAAACTCGAACGAAACTATTTGTCCCTGGCAACTTGTTCCAAAATTAACCGTTTTAACTCATATTACTCATATTTAAATTTAAAATGTTGTGATTATAAATGCCAAAAAGTGGCAAATAGGGTGTCATTGTATTCACAATGTGATTTTCTACTGAAATAAGTAAAAATATACCGGATATCCCATTTAATATAAGAAAGTAAGTGTCACTTCGGGTCAAACCTGAAGTGACAGAACACAATCGAATACGTCAAAAAATGCATATTTATATACTATATCTACACACCGAATTTCACTTGTTTATATCTAAAAACAAAAAAGTTATATGGGTGAGCCACTTTTGAGAAACACCCGGTGTACAAGTTTGTATCCTTGACTTTTCCTACTAGGTATACAATGTACTATTGAAAAGTAAAATTAAGCCCACCTATACAACACCGACTTAAAGACAAAGCCGTAGCCGTGGTACTGGTTTAAAAATGTCAACATGGCGACGAAAGTAGATAGGTATTTGACTATCCACCGAATTACTTTGTCATTGGTTGAAGATATCATGTGTCGATTGAGCAAAACCTGTTTGTTCTACAAAACAAGTTATTTATTCTGTAAGTTTTTAATTTTTTGATTGTGGTTTTTCTTTGGATATTTATACCACTTACAAAATTTAAAAATGTTTGTCGTAACCAAATGTTCAACTAAGGTGAAATTTGAAGGTACCATGTTGTAGAGCGGAAAAAAATATAAAAGTTTTGTGTTCAAACTGTGTCTGAAAATTAATAGTTTTTGTAATAATTGGCGAAATACTTTTAGGCATTTTTCATAAATCACCCTGTATCTTAGAAACTAACAGGAATTTGACAACACTGTAATCGGACCCTGATTGCGCATCAAAAAAGGCAACATTTCTATAATTTAATCGACCTCGTAGGACTTACCGTTTCAGAGATAGCAATAGTGGCACACGCTATTTAAGACACCCTGTATACCTAGGTTGGGAGGTAACCTATTATCTACCGAGCATTTTTATATCCTGAAGCTCATAGGAATGAATGCAATATAGAATTTGTTTTACTACTAACATCGATATATTACCATATTTTTAATTTAATTCCATTTTAATTTTAATCGTTTTCCAAACATTTTAAAATTATAAGTAGCTTGGGAGTTTGTCAAAATGACAAAATGAAATTAAAAGGAAATGTCATGTATTTTTTATTATCATTATTTACCTAGAGGGAGAAATACTAATTCTCATTAGTGGAATGGTGTAAATAATGATGATTTCTCAGGTTACCTAGGTAAGAAAACTAACTTTTTATGGTTTTATTTTTCTTTGGCATTCTTAAACGGACGGTACTACAAATTTGTAAGGCGACACACAAATTTGTATTTAAAAAAATGCATTAATTTAATTTTATTCATCCTACAAAATGTCTTTAATCCGGCTCTGCTCCTAAGACACCGCTTGTTTCATGTTATTTGTACATTTTTTGTAGGTATTCTAATTAAAAATAATAATGTATACTCACCACAGTTGATAATCCATCGATCACATACTTGAGTGTTTTTGTAGGGAAATTTAAATAACTTTAATTTATTTTCCCTTCTGCTTGCTCTACAATTAAAATATTGGCATAAATTGCCTGACATTTTTAAAGCGTTTACCGCAAAGTACACGCTTAGCAACAGCGTTTGACGAGATTAACGATTCGTCTCCGTGGCCGTGGACCGGCCGGTCGTTGCATCACGTCGTTGAGATGCGGCAACTGGCAACGCTGTTCACACTTCGGGTTGATATCGGAAATTTCTGCCGACTGTGGCCGATTGGATCCTGGCGCATTGGAGCCGGGATCCATCGAGGGTATCAAAAATTTAACACGGAATAAGCCATCTTTCCGTAGTAGTATTGTCTTTGGTTAAAGTAACAAAAAAAAACAAAAGAATCTAGACCTCCTTGTTTTCAAGTTATTGTACAAACAATCAACGCGGTAATTATGCTGAAAAAAGTGATGGTAATGGTTTTATTCTTATAAAACGGTTAAACCAAGATTTTTTTTTTAATTTTTTCGGTGTCGTTAGGCAGAAAGGCGGCTGGAATTTAAATCCATCCGCAAAATCATTTCGATCATCTTTTAGAATAGAAACCATTACTAAACCCATCACAATATTCCAATTGTAAAGAGGACTTTGATAGGAAAATATTGTTATCTACTAATACAACATCAAAAAACAAGAACAGCGCTGATAATGAATTTTGTAAATGTCTTGAAAGTAAAGATAACATTTCTGATGCGGAATCCACCAGTGCTCAAAATGTATTAATTGAAAACGCAACATACACAACACCTTTGGAAGAATGTGCTGTCACTTATTATACAGGGTATCTTATTAAACGAATAAAAAATAAATTTAACTATTTAGATTGCTAAAATAATTTTGAGAGTTGCAATGAAAATAATATTCCACTTTTAAAGGATTCAAAGCAAATATTTTTTTTAAATAAAAATTATGGAGGTAAAGTCTTGAGTGTCTTTAGTTGTGTACCAAAAGATGACATAGTTGTTATTGTCCAAAAAATCATTTTTATATTTCTGTAAATATTTTAATCTGTATGAGTCGAGAGAGTACCTTGCGGTAAAAATAACAGACAAAATTTTGGCAAAAAATGTTCGTTGGTTGGCTGATAAAAATAATAATTGTTACAGACACAAATTTTTATTAATTGAACAGATGATTGTAACTAACATTTATATGTTTTGTAAATGGACATTAGATAAAAACAAAAAAAGTGCAGCAAAAATTAAACAACCTTAAGCATCGATAAAAAATATATTTTGACAATAATAAAACAATTTAGATAGGTAAAGATTACAGGTAAGATTTCGACAGATTTTCAAACTCACAATTTTTTAGAACTAAAATAGTAAAGTGCGTTTTCAAAACACTTTCTTACTTAAAAAAAGTATTAGTCGAATATTTAGGTATTTACCACAAAACTTTAATAAGTTTAGCAGTTTAGCTCCTCTGCTTTGGTTAATTTATTGTACAGATTGCTTACGTATAATGTTGCCCCCTCTGACTTCTTTATGTTTCGAGCTTACAAAAAAAAACTGAATTTTATAGTTTTAAATATTATGTACCTATGTTACAGTTTTTGCCGAATAAGATTAGATAATCTATAAAATGCCGACATAATGTATTTACGACTTTTTTATTTTTATGTTTTTTAATAATATATTCTATTTTATAGGAATAGAGTAATAATCATGGATGTTGTTTTTATACATGTAGTATTTTTACATTGTCTCCGGACCTATACCCACCTATGCAAATTTTCAGCTCGATATGACAATTTAAATTCGGAACTTGGCCCCCATTTCCTGAATGCGATCATGTACCGGCTTAAAACCACGATATTTTATATCGATTTCGGCCCATATACGTATGCAAATTTTCAGCTTCATACGACAATTTAAATTCATAATTTGACCCCTTCCTCCTAAATACGACCCTGTACCAGCTTAAAAACACGATAATTTTACATTCTTGAGGGACATATATACGTATGCAAATTTAGAGCTCGATAGAATTTAAATTGAAAATTTGGCCCCCTTCTCCTAAATACGGGCCTGTTCCAGCTCAAAAATACCATAATAATTTTACAACGTCTCCGGATCAAAAAACGTATGCAAATTTAATGCTCGATACAATTTAAATTTAAAATTTGGCCCCCTTCTCCTGAATACGGGTCTGTTCCAGCTCAAAAATACTGTAATAATTATACAATGCCTCCGGACCAAAAAACGTATGCAAATTTAATGCTCAATACAATTTAAATTTAAAATTTGCTCCCCCCCTCCTGAATACGGGTCTGTTCCAGCTCAAAAATACTATAAAAATTTTACAATGTCTCCGGACCAAAAAACGTATGCAAATTTAATGCTCGATACAATTTAAATTTAAAATTTGGCCCCCTTCTCCTGAATACGTGTCTGTTCCAGCTCAAAAATACTATAATAATTTTACAATGTCTCCGGACCAAAAAACGTATGCAAATTTAATGCTCGATACAATTTAAATTTAAAATTTGCCCCCCCCCCCTCCTGAATACGGGTCTGTTCTAGCTCAAAATTACTATAAAAATTTTACAATGTCTCCGGACCAAAAAACGTATGCAAATGAAATGCTCGATACAATTTAAATTTAAAATTTGGCCCCCTTCTCCTGAATACGGGTCTATTCCAACTCAAAAATACTATAAAAATTTTACAATGTCTGCGGACCAAAAAACGTATGCAAATTTAATGCTCGATACAATTTAAATTTAAAATTTATCCCCCTCCTCCTGAATACGGGTCTGTTCCAGCTCAAAAATACTATAATAATTATACAATGTCTCCGGACCAAAAAACGTATGCAAATTTAATGCTCAATACAATTTAAATTTAAAATTTGGCCCCCCCTCCTAAATACGGGTCTGTTCCAGCTCAAAAATACTATAAAAATTTTACAATGTCTCCGGACCAAAAAACGTATGCAAATTTAATGCTTGATTCAATTTAAATTTAAAATTTGGCCCCCTTCTCCTGAATACGGGTCTATTCCAGCTCAAAAATACTATAATAATTTTACAATGTCTCCGGACCAAAAAACGTATACAAATTTAATGCTCGATACAATTTAAATTTAAAATTTGGCTCCCCCTCCTGAATACGGGTCTGTTCCAGCTCAAAAATACTATAAAAATTTTACAATGTCTGTGGACCTAAAAACGTATGCAAATTTTCAGCATGATACGGCAATTTAAATTCAAAATTCTTCTCCTAAATATGGTCTTGTACCAGCATAAAAACACGATAATTTTGCATTTTTATCCAAACTAAATACGTACGCAAAATTTCTGCCCCATCGGTTTGGGTTAACTGTTTTAAAATTATGTGTGTAAATTATGACAACTTGCCTTGGAAAATGCGAAATAATAAAATAATATTGAGTCGGTATAAGTGGGGACATTTGGCAACACTGCGTCTCGTTCCGGCCGACGACACGAGGGTTACCGCATATTATATTCGTTTTACGGAGGCATTGATGTCTCCGTACAGATTCACAGATTGCCACTTGAATAAGCCTTCTATGCGTAGTAGTATTTTCTTTGCTTATATTCTGAATTCAAAAATGGAATTAAAAATAAAACATTTTAGTCAGGTGCGAACATTTTAGGGGGTGAATTTAAAAATTAACTTTTTTTGGGCTAACTTTTTATACTATGTTGGGGTTTGGAACCTTCGGCAACATGCACTAAAACGGAGTTTTATCCACAATACCGAAACAGAATTCTGTTTCGGTATTGTGGATAAAACTCCGTTTTAGTAACTTTTTATATATTTTTTCTTCAAATTTTGAAAATTTGTTTTTTTTTTTGCAAAAAAGTGCCTCTTAGTTTGCTTCGCTAGGACGCAACGTTTTTGAGAAAAACGGATTTTAAAGTATACTGACTGCCAAAAACGGGTGTAAAATGAAGGTTGTAATTTTTGATATTCCCCAAAAATTCTTTTTGACGTTACAAAACTTCATATTATTATAAAATAGTAGAAACACTTGTTCCAGAAAAAAGTTATGACAGATTTTCAAAATTTGATAAACTAGGCATTCAATTTACACCCGTTTTTGGCAATCGGAATACATTTATAATCCGTTTTTCTCAAAACCCTGCGTCCTAATAATACGAAATAAGAGGCACTTTTTACCCAAAAAAAAAAAAAAAAGATTTTCAAAACTTGAAAAGAAAATAAAAAAATAGCCCACAAAAAAGTTGATGTTAATTTTTTATAATCACTCCCAAAATGTTAAGCACCTGACCTGATTAAAATTTTCTATTTCTTATTCCATTTCCGAATTCTAAATATTGAACTTAGTGTACTTAGGATAATTCCAAAAGTTTAAAACTATTTTTTACACAATTTTGGAAATAATTAGAAAAAAAAACATCTTTAGGGGCCCACCTTTAAGAGGCCCTGGCTCCCGTAGGGGGCGTTTCCCGATATATGTTTATAGAAAAAAATTTAGGTATTTTTGACCAATAACTACAGGGCTAATGCTTCGTCCACTTATTTTGTGACACTCTGTATAGGTATACGGTATATACTGTGTAAGTGGATATGGTCAAAGTCAAAGGTGGCCATTCATCTTTTAATATACTAATCTGGCACGTTGTACTAGAAGCTGAGTGGTTTTAATGGATACGCGATGTTTTATTACCTTGTAGATATTACGAAAAATGTGAAACTCATAGCTGTTTATTGCTTGGAAATGGCTCAAAATAAGTTATCTACATAATTACATAACATTATGTACATAACAGTATAACATTTCTTCTAGAATCTTAAAAAGAAACAGCCCAATTTAAAATAAACAAGCGTTATAGGTACCCGGATTTGCACGATTTTTCAATTTTTTTGGTTGGCATAAATTGCCAATAACATACATAAAATTTAGATTTTTTCAGAAAAATAAGTTTTGAAAATTCAACAAATACAAATATTTTTCGAGACCGAGACCGAGAGTCTCGTTACCTAGGTCTCGGTCTCGATAGGTAAGTCTCGGTCTCGGTCTCGATTCTAATTTCCAGGTCTCGGTCTCGGTCTCGTTTTCGAGACCGAGACAAGACCGAGCCCGAGACCATAGTCCGCGAACCCCTAGTTCACACAGATCATTCATCTTTGGTTTGACTTAACAGTATGAAAAACCCATCACCACGTATTGCCAAATGGATTGTTAAACTCTCTCAATATTCTTTTAATATTGTTCATAGGAAAGGATCTTGCAACACTGTCGCAGATGCTCTTTCCCCAAGTCTGGAAAATGTTTCTGTTTTAAACTTAACTAATCTCACACTAGATAAGTGGTATAGGGATTTAATCAAAAAAGTGGAAAAATACCCAGACAAATGTCCTTCATTCAGATGCGAAAATAATATCTTATATAAGCATGTTTTTTCTAAATACCATCTTGATGGCAATGTGGTAAACTGGAAGGTGCTGTACCGGATGCTCATAGACTGGAAATTATTAAAATCTGTCATGATCAAGAAACTTCTGGTCATTTCGGTTTTTCTAAAACATTGTCTAGAGTTGCAGAACTATATTAATGGCCCAATATGCGTAAAAATGTTTATCGATATATTAGAAAATGTACTGTTTGTGCTTCTAGTAAAGCTAGTAATTTACCACCAGCCGGTCTTATGGGAGGTTATCGTGACATAAATTTTCCGTTTCAATTAATATCCGCGGATCTTATCGGACCGTATCCAAGATCTGTAAATGGCAATCAATATGTCTTAGTTATTGTTGATTGGTTCACTAAATTTGTACTTGTTCATCCGATGGCTAGGGCAACTACTAAAGCAATTATTAAGTTCATCGAGAACCAGGTTTTCCTTGTGTATGGTGTATGTCAGATATTTGCGTGTGATAACGGTAGTCAGTTTACCAGTAAAGAATTTAAAAATCTTATAAAAAAATATAATGTACAAAAAGTGTTTTATAACGCCAAATATCATGCTCAAATTAACCACACTGAACGTGTGAATAGAACCATAATAACAGCGATCAGATCTTATATTCATGAAAATCATAAGACTTGGGATCAATCTATTTTTCAAATCGCTCAGACAATTCGCGTAGCAACTCAAGGCGTAACTGGGTTTTCTCCTTCATTCCTAAATTTTGGCAGAATAGTTCCGGTTGACGGGGCATTTTACGGGTTAACCTCAGAAAATTCACAAGGTAAAATAGAGATCTCAGAAAAATTACATAATCCACAGACAATACAGAAATTACCTGAAATTTATGAGGATGTTCGTAAGAAACTCTATCAGCGTTGATTGCTGCAATCAACGCTATCAGTCTTATCTGAAAAGTAAACAGCGGTATGACTTGCGAAAGCGAGACATTAAATATCATGTAGGTGATTATGTATGGAAAAAAAATTATGTCTTGTCAAAGGCTGTGGATAATTTTGCAGCTAAGCTGGCACCTAAGTATATTCCTTGTGTTATTAGTAAAGTTTGCTTGAATCTAGTATATGGTTTGAAAGATAGAAATGGGAATGACCTTGGTAATTGGCACGTATCTGAAATAAAACCGGATGTAACTGAGGACCTGGATTCTGATGATTTAAGTGAACCAGAATCTGATTCTTCTGGTTAGTGAAATTTATATGTTACTTTTCCTAATTAAGCTCTCTTATTTCTTAATTTTTATTTGGTGGTATCGTATCTCTGCACCCTAGACCCTTTCGAAAGAGAACGATACAATGCGTTAGTGGTGGGCACACTCACATATTTTTTATTTGAAATATAAGTAGCGCCGTCTATCTTTGGTGCTAACGTAGCCTTCCTGCAACAATTTTTTTTCCAGGAAGTGATTAGTAATTTAGTTATCTGAAAGTTATCTTTATTTGTTTTTTTTTTCAGTTAGTTTTATCTCTTTTGTAATAGAAAAATGTATAGCAGTAATAACTTTAGGTTTATCTTAAAATTGCCTATTTATTATTTTTCCTTAACAGTTGCTCTAGCTTTCATGACAGTAAATAAATTTTAACGTTTTAATTTAGTTAACGAACATTACTATCGACGGGTGCTTCATTTAATAAATAGGCGTCCGCAATTATTGTTCAAGTAAAGATTACATTGTATATTCGAGTGTTTCGTGCGCGAAATATTTTTGGCTGTGATCGCTATAACTGGACTTCTATACGGGAGATAGGGTACTAAACTAGCAAAGCAAGCTTCGAACGCAATCGTAGCATCTCGTATCGCCGACTAATATGCTTAGCGGATTTTCAGCGTACGAAGGGGAGTGTGTTACGGTAATTTTAATAATTCCGTAACATCAGGTTTTTCCGAGTTTGCTTGTATTTGTTTTTAATTTGAAATAATAAATTTTCATCTTCAACCTATTTTGAATTACTGTCTGAACCGACCTGGTAGCAACAGTGTGGAAATTCCTCATTAAATAGTACGAAAATATTGATAAATGATTTTTTATGTTGCCCATCAAGTTCACTTAAAACTAATTTGGTCTTTTAAATATATCAGTCGATAATAATTATCTAGTTAATATAAAATGAACATTAATATTATGGGTTGAATCTACGTAAATACAGCAGTCGAATATATTATTTAAAATTGATAAATAATTTCAAATATCCAGTTCAGATTTTATGGTTAAAGATCTGTCGCTTCGTACTTCGTACGGTGAAAAAAATTGAAATATTTGTGACGACTGCGTGTCAGTGAAATTTTTTTTCGAGATGTGGTTCTGGTGGAAGGTGAGACTCGATTTTAAAATCTTGTCTTGTACCGGGTACCAGTGTGGGAGGTTGTGAGAAGGTAGGGCTTGATTTATTTTATTGTTATTTTTTTTGCGATATCTGATCTTATTTCTAGTTTCCTGTATCGTAAAGTCTGTAAGCAGAATAAAGCTGCTAAGCTTGTGAATTTCTGATATTTGGCTACTATCGTTTCGCATACCACGTTGCCTTTTGCCGTGTGTATGTTTGTGCCTGTAGGGCATGTGAGATAGTGTTTTTTTTTTGGGCTTAAGGCTCTTTATAATAGAGGAAAAAAGGGACTTGATCCTACAAAAGCAGGGGTTATTAAATTTCGGGTTTAGTTCAGCAACCCAACTAAGGAATCGATCAAATTGGCCTATAGGGCTCATATCTAGGTTCTAGTTAGAGGTAGCAATTTTTAGAAATAACTAAAACTGTCGAGAGTGTAGGATACTCAGTCTAATTTTCTCTAGTACCGTTATCGGTTGGATTCAAGCTTAGTTAGTTATTATTTAACCTATGTAAATATTTTATCGTCACGTCAGATATTTAAAGAGCGCCTTCTCAAGCCTTCTCGACCGTGGTGGGTACAAGATCTTAATAACTCTGTTTCTTTATTCCGATTTAAATTTGTCATTACCTTTATCTTTGAATTAAACTGATTTTTGAGTAGAAAAGTAGCTTTCAGGCAATACTTAAATTCTGATTACCTGTTTAAATTTACTGATTTCATTTTTGTTCTTACCTGATTATTGTAATTGTTTTTTATTGAAATATTGTTCATTACGATATTTCTCAGCTTAAATAGCTATTCATTTTTGTTTATTATCTGTAATCTGTTCACTGTTTGATTTAAAAACATAATTATTGTCTACAGTCTAAACAATTCTGTGAAAATTGGCGGAGGCATATTTAATCAATTTAAATTAAATTTCTCCTTCAGCGTGTTTTGGCATTTTTCAGCATTGTTAATTGAGAAGAATTATTTCTAGTTCTCTCCTGTCAATTTCTGTATTAAAAACCTGAGTTAAGACAAGCGACGCTCTCCGCCATATTGAAACAGGGTTGTAACAACATTCTCGGTGAACTCTTTAACTGCCTTGTACTGGTTTTTTTTCCTGCTACTGAGTCCACTCGCACTCGGCCTACCAGGACAGTTTCCAGTGACGTCACAGGACAGATCCTAGGCACTACAGCAAATTCCAGTAGTCCTCTCCGGGAAGCTCGGAGGAACCACAAGGTGATTAAAGTATAGATGTCACCAAAATAGTTGAACAGAATTCACTTACTTTTGTTAGAAGGAAATAGAATAAAGATTGTTTTTTTGAAACTTATAATCTTTTATTTTGCGCTTTTAATCACTACAGCACTTGAAAAAATAAACTTTCAGAAGCATGCCCTTGTAACAAATTGGCTTTTTATTTGAATTCTAGTAATTATAATAAGGCAATTGAAATTATATTTTAACAAATCAAAGTTTATCTTAACTAACTAAATTTTCTTGTAACAAGCAATATAACTTTTCTTGTAATAAAATTAGCCAAATTGCCTTTTCTCGTAACAAAATGGCGTGACCAACGTGGAGCTCGAGTGTTGTAGTTGGTTTAGTGCAAAATCAGAGATTTTCTTAAATTAAATATCCCTCTTTGCTAATTATCTGTTGAATATTTTTGGTGACTTAAATTTTTCTGAATTTTGACTCAAAAATCGGTTATTTATTTTTATCGTATCGAATTTTTTACCTTGCTTAGTACATTTTTACATAGCTTTATCGCATTTATCTTATTGAGATTTTATCGTATTATTTCTGTCTTATCGAATTCTTGTTTTTCTTAATACTTTTTTTTATTTTGATTTTTTTTCTGTCATCAAAATGACTTTACATGCCCATAAATTAGAATATGAAATTTTAATTAGGGATGTTACTCCGAAGGGTACTACGGATGATAAGAGAAAAAATTTGAGGGGTTTGCTTTCTACAGGAAAGTTCAGATAGAAGTTTTGTGCAAATAAGAAATCCTTTTGACTTTAATGACGATCAAGGAGAGATCACTACCTCTCTGGATAATTTAAAGGCTAAAATTGATTATTTTTCCGGACATAAAGCGGATAGTAATTATGAAAATATAGTGACTAGATTGTGGCATGTTTCTGGTCGAATATCAAGGATGAACACTGAATCTGACGAGGAGGTGTCTGCAAAAAATGATCTAAATCTTCAAGTTTTAACTTTAGAAGGCGAATTAGACCAGAAAGTGTCACCGTTAACTGTAACTTTGGCTCCAGCACTCCCAAACTTCAATCAAGCTTCATATAATGTAGCTTCAGTACCCGTTTATAAATGGGGTCTTAAAAAATTTACGGGAGAAGGATCCATTATGGCTTTACTTGAAAAAGTGGAGACTTTTCGAGTCTCTAGAAACTGCTCGACAGATGAACTCTTCGCTTCGGCGGGAGATTTGTTGGATTCCCAAGCATGGACTTGGTGGCATAATAACCATATTAAAAACCGCTTTGTTGTTTGGGAGGACCTGGTAAAAAAGCTAAAGGAGACGTTTTTAAGAGATCGATATGATCGAAATTTATTAGACGAAATTAAATCCCGAAAACAAGATCCCAAAGAGTCAGTTTCGATTTTTATTTCTTCAATAGAAGGCTTATTTAATCGCTTAAATAATGTTCCGAGTGAGAAAGAAATTATTGAGGTGATTCGGGAAAATCTGTTACCTGATTATGTGAGAGCTCTTGCCCTTTATGAGATAGATAATATTTTACAGTTAATACAACTTTGTAAAAAGCTTGAAAATTCTATGCATATAACTGCTCAGTATAAACCACCGTCTTTTAAACGGATATTTATAGAACCCGATCTTAGTCTACCACATTTTTCTGAAACCAGTAACGTAATGTCTTTATCTACGATTCAATGTTGGAATTGCCGCGAAAAGTGTCATAGATATAGCGAATGTCGAAAAAGAAGAAATATATTTTGTTTCGGGTGTGGATTAAGGGGTGTAGTAAAAGATAAATGTTTGAAGTGTTCAAAAAACGGGGTAGCTTCTGGCAGCGGAAGATTCCCTGCCAACAATCAAAAACAAAATACATCTCAAAACCAGAAAGAAAAACCACAAAACCAAAAGTAAACCTTTACGATTGGCATCAATGGTTGGGGGTTGTAAAAGCTTTCTATTTATTTTAAATAAGACTGATGCAAAAATTATAGACATTTTAATTAACCACAAGGGCCCTCACGATAATCATAATATCTTTACAAATAGCTTTACCTTAACGAATAAAACTTCTAATTCAATGCCTCATGATTTATCGCCGTTACAGTATAACTGTATGCCTGAGAATTTTATTATCGTACCTAAAGATAGTTCCGTTAACCCCCTGTATATTAAAAAAGATTTTGATGATCGACCTTACCTTAACGTGAAAATATATAGACATGATTTTTTGGCTTTAATTGATAGTGGCAGTTGCGGTTCCATTATAGGCTCGGATGGCTTACCTATTTTAAAATCTCTAAATTTATCGTTACCTAATGACTTATCTATTCATATTGCTACGGCTGATGGCCAGTCACAAAATGTATTGGGTTATGTATGGGTTCCGGTGACATTACATAAGATAACACATCCTATAAAGTTGTTAGTTATTCCTTCTTTGAAGCATAATTTGATTTTAGGAATAGACTTTCTGAAAGAATTTGGTATTGAAGTTAACTTTAAAAAAATATCTTACAGAACAAATTTTAATTCGGTCTGTGTAGTTAATAAATTACTGTGTGCTGAGAAGCTCACATCAGAGCAAAGCTTACAGTTGTCTCAAGTTGTTGAGCTATTTAAGACAATAGGTCCTTCCGACAAACTCGGTTTAACTAGCGTGTCGAAGCATACCATTGACACTGGAACTTCTAAACCAATTAAGCAGAGACAATATGCTTTATCGTTTACAATGCACAAGTGTCTGAATGAGGAAATAGATAAAATGTTAAAATTAGGCATTATAGAACCGTCGAACTCTCCATGGTGTTCGCCTATGTGGCTTGTAAAAAAATCAGATGGCTCTTTTCGAGTATGTTTAGATGCAAGAAAATTAAATGAAGTTAGTATTCCTTCAGCATATCCTATTCCGTTGATTGACTCAATTATAACTAGAGTTCGAGATGCAAAATTTTTATCCTCAATAGACTTAAAACAGGCCTTTCATCAAATACCTTTAGATGAATTATCAAAGCCAAAAACCGCCTTTGCAGTGCATGGAAAAGGTCTCTTCCAGTATCGTGTTTTACCTTTTGGATAAAATGATAGCGCGCAAACTATGTGTAGACTTATGGATATTGTCATTGGACCCGCATTAGAGCCCTTTGTGTTTTATTATTTGGATGACATAATAATTTGTACTCCTGACTTCCAAACTCACTGTAAAGTTTTGCGAAAACTTTGTGATCGCCTTAAGAACGCGAACTAAACCATTAATTTTGAAAAATGTCAGTTTTGTAGGCCTTCTCTTAAATTTTTGGGCTATGTTGTCGATGAAAATGGTCTTCGGACAGACCCTGATAAAGTTTCTGCAATTCTAGACTATCCCGTGCCTAAAAATACTACTCAAATTCGGAGCCTCATTGGTATGATTTTCTATTATAGAAGATTTTTAAACAATTTTTCGACTCTGTGTAGTCCCATTAGTGATTTATTAAAGGGGAGAAAAAAAGGACAGCCAATAGTATGGAGCACTGAGGCAGATGATGCTTTTAAAAAAATTAAAACCCGTTTAACAACAGGTCCTGTGCTAGCTAGCTCAGATTATTCTAAACCTTTTATATTAATGTGTGATGCATCTGATACGGGGGTTGGTAGCGTCCTATATCAAGAAGAGGATGGTCTAAAGCATCCGATTGCCTATGCCAGCAGAACTCTAAATAAGTGCCAGCGAAAATATAGCACTACAGAAAAAGAGCTTTTGGCAGTGCTTTTTGGTATTGAAAAATTTCGTCATTATCTCGAAGGCACTCACTTTACGGTTCACACTAGGGGTTCGCGACACCGAGACCGAGACCTGGCAAGTCTCGGTCTTGGTCTCGAAGAAAAAATTTAGTGTCGGTCTCGGGTCTCGAAGCTCGAGACCGAGACTACCTTGGTCTCGGTCTCGGTCTCGGTCTTGTCTCGGTTTGGTCTCGGTCTCGGTTTGAGCAAATAAAAAGTAATTAAATAATTTACTGCTTTATTTCGTTAATGCCACAGTTAAATGAAACATCTAATAAGTGTCTTTTGTGTATCAGTTCTTGGTGTAGATGTGATATGGATTTTTAAGTATGAACACATAAAGACTAGGTACAGGGTGGCCCGTTTATTATGGGATGATACCCTATTTCAGAATCTACGGTGTGTACCAAAAAAAGTTTAATACAAAAGTTGATTAGATTTCCCTAAACTTTTAAAATAACATATTTTAAAAGGGTGTTCGTAGTTCCGTGGACAAGTATCAACTTCCTTATTTTAAATAGCATACCCTGTATATTAAGGTATTTTTGAATTCCTAGGAAAATTCTAGATATGTTTTATATATAATATAACCGTTTATGACATATTTTGAACTTTATGTCAAAAATTACTTTTGCAGGTCTAAATATAACTATCAATTTCTCCCCTTGAAATCCTTTATTATTTAATTGAAGTTGGGTTCCTTGTAGAAGGGGATATACATTAGTGGTATGTGTTGACATTTTGATAAGAAATAAATTCAGGGTGACAAAAACTGAGATTAATAACGAAATGAAAAAAATCGTTAAAAGTAATTTTTTTCAAATGGAAACCCCCTAGTTTTATAATTTTATCTTATTCAGCATTAAAAATAAGGGTGACTTTGTATAAGGTTATCTATTCCAAAAATGCGTAGTTCTTGAAATATTGGCGATTTAACAGTTTTCTATCGTAAAAATGCTATAGGGCATTTAAGTCTTGTTAATTAGTTGGCCATGACGGGAGGCGTGGCGAAAAAAAAAATGAGCATTACAGAAATGACACTATTTCTTGTTGTTTGACAATATACCTACTTATTATTAATAATCATGCCGGCCGGGGCAATTAAGTTATTAACACGAAGGTTATTTAAATTGATGTATTCTCTATCAGGAATGTAGGTATCAAAGTTTATCAAGAACATGCTAGACATTTGCTGATAGATATCCAGATAAACAGAAACCATCGCGAAATAGTGTTAAACGAATAATGGAAAATTTCAAAAATTTAACGACATTAAGGCAATTACTAGTACCGCTTTGATAAGAATTGCATATATCATTTATTTATTTTTTGTCAGAATGTTGTAAATAATAAAGTGACTACCATTTTTTTTATTTATTAAGTATTGTTTTAGATTTAATTTTTAATTTTTTTTTAGGAAAACGCTTAATGATAACTAGAACAATATTTATTATTAACACATATAATCGTAACTAATGCTTACTACGACAACCCTTAACACAATAACTATTGCAATAAGTTTTGTATATGTCCACCATTTTGGGCAATACACGTTGTATTGCCCCTGTTTCTAAATATGAAATTGCATTCTGCACAAACTGACCTCCAGTAAGGAGATCCACAAATCCACACCATCTTCGATTCTGTGCCGCAATTCATACACCGTTGTTGGCTTTTGCTTATATACAATTTCTTTTAGGGTACCCTATTAGAAATAGTCCATGGGAGTCAAGTCTGGACTAGTGGGTGGCCATCCAAAATTTCCGTTTTCCCCGATCCAGTATTGATAACGATTGGATAAGTAATTGGTTATCGCTGGACTCCTATGGTAAGGAGCGCCGTCCTGTTGCCATATTAAATATCGCAATTCTATTTGTGGCACTTGGTTCTCGATAAGCTGTTGGATATCGTTGCTTAGGCGTTGGAAATATCTTGCGGAATTAAAATTTTCGTCGTAGAATAGTGGAAGTTTCAGGAGATTCTTCAAAATGCAGTAGGATGTTAAGTTGATTTTCATTGTTCAAGACGGCCTCTTTGTTTTTTTTTGCAACAGACTTTGATTTCTTCGAGAACACTGGTAGATTCTGTCGAAAATCTTTTTTTCTGGATGGTGTCTTAGAGAGAATTTGGTAACATAACTTCTTAGCGCCAAGACTGGGCTTTTATTGCTGGATAAATAACATTCCAGCATATCGGCTCTTTCTTCTGGGATATACATTGAATAACTTTAGTATATTAATAAAAATAAAGCAATATAACAATAATAATATAAATTGACAGAGTTAGGTAGTATAAACTGTTAAACATTTATTTCCAAACTCACAGAAAGCCAAAATAGTGTCATATATGTAGTGCTCGATTGTGTTTTTGCCGCGCCTCGCCGTCATGGCCAACTAATAACAAGACTTAAAAGCCCCATAATATTTTTACGGTAGAAAACTGTTAAATCGCCAATATTTCAAAAACTACGCTATTTTGGAATAGATAAACTTATACAAAGTCACCCTTATTTTTAATGCTGAATAAGATAAAATTATAAAAATAGAGGGTTTCCATTTGAAAAAATTTACTTTTAACGATTTTTTTCATTTCATTTTTAATCTCAGCTTTTGATCACCCTATATTTATTTCTTATCAAAATGTCAACACAGACCACTAAAGTATATCCTCTTCTACAAGGAAGCCAACTCCAATTAAATAATAAAGGCTTTCAAGGGGAGAAATTGATTGTATATTTAGACCTGCAAGCGTCATTTTTGATATAAAGTTTAAAATATGTCAAAAAAGGTTAGACTTAGGTGTAGGATATTATATATAAAACATCTAGAGTTTTCCGAGGAATTCAAAAATGCCTTAATATGTAAGGTATTCTATTTAAAATAAGGAAGTTGATACTTGTCCACGAAATTACGAACACCCTGTATATATTAAAATAAAATATTTTAAAAGTTTAGGGAACTCTAATCAACTTTTGTATTAAACTTTTTTTGGTACACCCCGTAGATTCTGAGATAAGGTATCATCCCATAATAAACGGGCCAACCTGTACAAACCGATTTAAGTCAATTTTATTGTCAAAGTCAACGCTTTTTCTTCTTATGTTTTACATTTCTTATCAGTTGTAGCGTAGCCATACAAAGTGGTGTCATTTTCAAACATTCTGTATATGGAAACATTTATTTTAAAAACTCTTAAAATTAATGGACGAAACATTAACCATGGATTTATCGGTCAAAAATAACTAAAATTTTTCTTATAAATATATATCGGAAAGGAAGCTAGAGCTTCTTAAAAATGGGCCCCTGAATATGGTTTTCTTTAATTACTTATTTCCGAAACGGTGTCAAGTAGAGTTTTAAAATTTGGGATTCTACTAACTTATATCAAAGAATATTATAGTACACAATAGAAAACTCATCCCATGTTAAAAATTTGTATCTCCTATGGAAGCAGACTTTTCGAGCCTGCTTCCATCGAGCAAGTCTCGCCGTAAAAGCGACCGCGTGCCCGGCCACGTTGCCAAATTTGTGCGGTTGAAATTTGCCCGGCGCGGCGTCAAAGATAATAGATAATTCTACTAGGAAAATATTTGTTGGTCGTGTCGTGTTGTCACGCAGTAGCGACTTGAGTAGCAAACGTGCAGGAGTAGGCGAAAAGCAGTTTTCATTTACGTAAACCTAAAATAATTATTATTGAGATTTTGAGATATTAAATTGTAATCTAGGTATGGCTTCAAATGCTGGCCATTTATGCTAATATTTAACATTTTACCACTGTATAATATGATTGACAATGGGTGAAATAAAATTTAGGCAAATGCTTTTACTTATTTTTTATTTTTTTTTTGAAATAAACATACAAATTACGAACATCCAACAAGGATAGGTAAAGAGCAAAAGCAAATGCTTTATTTTATTCATTATTGTC
>JAEQML010062255.1:0-24616 GCA_016904865.1 Pissodes strobi | reverse complement strand
AAATAAGACAAAACCGAGATAAGAAAACAACCAATGTCAAAATATAAAAGAAGATACAAATTAGCATAGGTCCAGAACATCAATAACTACCCGCTAACATTAACTAATGGCCAGGCAGTTCCCTTTTCAATATTCTGCGAAAGGTTTTAAGATTTCTAGCAGTTCTGAGGCCGATTGGCAAATGGTTATATGATTTTCGCCCCTCGTAAATCATCGACCGCTTAACTAGCGTTGTTTTTGGTAGTGGCAAAGGCAGATCAAAAGTCTGACGAGTTTCATAATATGGAGTAGGACCCCGAAGCTGAACACTATTCTTGAAAATTAGAGAACACGTTTCCATAATGAAGAGAGATGTTATGGTTAAAATTCTTTGAGTAATAAAATGTGGTCTACAACTTTATCTTTGGTTAATGTTCATAAGAAATCTAATTGCTTTTTTCTGCAAAATGAAAAGCATATTCAAATGACCCTGGTTGGCTACTCCCCAAAATGGAATGCCATATCTAAGATGTGACTCAAAAAGACAAAAATAAACTGTTCGTGCCAGTTCAGGAATCAACTCTTCTCTAATCGCTCTCACCGCAAAACATGCCGATGACAATTTCATGCTTAAGCCCAGTATGTGTTCCTCAAAATGCAGCTCTCCATCAATCTGGATTCCCAGAAACTTGACCACCTCCAAGCCCGGAAGACGGTGTCCATTTAGAGCAGATTCTCCAAATCACACCTAAACCCGACAACATGTGTTTTACTCAAGTTCAGGGAAAGGCAATTGGCATCGAACCACTCCTTAATAAGTTTGAGGTCGCTTGATATTATATTTTTTAAACCCGCCATATCCCTTTCTTGCCAAAGAATCGAAGTATCATCTGCGAAAAGAGATGTTCAGCTGAGCTAAGTCATTTATATACAGGAGAAATAATAGGGGTCCCAAAACAGAGCCCTGTGGAACTCCGCACCTAATGGCCATCGAAGATAATTTCCTTCCTGCAACGCATACAGACTGACAACGACCCCCAAGGTATGATTTAAGCCAATCATAAGATGCACCCCGAAAGCCATATCTCTCAAGCTTTGACAGCAGTATTTTATGATCTACATAATAATCAAATGCCTTGGACATATCACAGAATACCGCCTCCGAGCAGCTACACCGATTCACTCCAAAATAGACCGCCTCGAGAAAGCTGTAAACGGCATCCTGGGTACTCCTAGAAGACTGGAACCCAAATTGTTTGTCGGTAATAATATTTAATTTCTTTACCAGCTTTTCAATTACCTTAGACAGGACAGATTGTAACAAGATAGGGCGGAAGTTAGAAGGTTCCTTTGGGTCACCACCCTTGAATAAAGGTATCGCCAATGCAGACTTCAAGGAAGAAGGAAATAAACCTCGCGACCAGGATTCGTTGATGGAAACAGAGAGGGCATCTAAAGCTGTATCAGGTAGGTGCAGAGGAACCTCTGTCGAAATTTCGTCAAGTCCATTAGACTCCTTATTTTTAATCTCAGAAATCACGTTCTTAATTTCTTGACTGTTTGTCTCAAAAAAGGAAAAAGAGCCCCTGTGTGAAACATTTTGAAGGTATGATATGGGGTCCGTCGCAGGTGTCAAATCTTTGGTCAGACTAGAAGCTATATTACAATAAAATGTATTCAATTGATCAGGATCGATGGCAATGCTGCCACTAGCAGCCTTATTGCGAAATTCATTAACTATGCCCCAGCTTTCTTTATGCTTATTTTTAGCATTAAAAATTCTTTTTTTATAATAAGCATCCTTGGCAGATTTAATGGCTATAGATAGAACGAAATCTATTACAATAGTCAATGAATTAATAGCTGTCACTAATTTTTTTTAAATAATTTAAAGAGCGCAGGTTTTTTGCAGATACTAATAAGAGGGAAATATGCTTTTTCAGATATACGTGCGTTAGTAGTACCTATTTAGCTCGTAAATTATCTATATAAACTTCCCTTTGAATTCATTGCGTGTTTTCAATTTGAGGGAGAGACAGGTGATGTGTTTTTGAACAATAAAACACTCAAAGTTCACATAATCGCGATCTAGTGGCAGGGAATTAGGCATTTTCGGATATACGTGCATTAGTAGTACCCATTTTAATCGTAAATTATCTATATAAACTTCCCTTTGGAATCATTACGTGTTTTCAGTTTGAGGGAGAGAAAACTGATGTCGTGTTTTTAAACAATTATAGTCAAATTTCACATAATCGCAATCTAACAAATATAATGGGAGGGAAATAGGCTCCTCCAGATATACGTACGTTAGCAGTACCTATTTAGCTCGTAAATGATCTATATAAACTTCCCTTTGGATTCAATGCGTGTTTTCAATTTGAGGGAGTGTTTTTGAACAATAATACATTCAAAGTTCACATAATCGCGATCTAATAAATATAGTGGCAGGGAATTAGGCATTTTCGGATATACGTGCGTTAGTAATACCCATTTAGGTCGTAAATTATCTATATAAATTTTTCTTTGGATTCATTGCGTGTTTTCAGTTTGAAGGAGAGGCAACTGATGTCGTATTTTTAAACAATTATATAGGTACTCAAATTTCACATAATCATAATCTAATAAATATAATGGAAGGTAAATAGGCTCCTATAGATATACGTGCGTTAGCAGTACCCATTTAGCTGATAAATTATCTATATAAACTTCTTTTTGGATTCATTCCCTGTCTTCAGTTTGAGGGAGAGACAGCCGATGTCCTGTTAAAGAGAATTTGAATAATCCGCGTTGCAAGATCATTAGCAAACTTTTAGCTGACATGCAAACCATGTTTACAATGGCCAACCAACGGTTGGCCATTGTAGCCATGATTTAGGCTGTATAGCATTGAAAATAAAGAATTCGTATAACAAACATACCTATCTATTTCTGTAATATATAATCTATCTATTGAAGATTTCTGACGTCATATCCCGAATTAATTTTCATTATTTCCAGTTTGATTAATGCTATAAGTAATAATAAAATTATTGCGTTCGCCTCGCGAAAATACCGCAATGACGTCAAACTGCACGTCGTGTGTGTGTCACCGTCCACCGTCTATCATGCCTCGACGGCGTGGCTGGGGCTCGCTTGAACTTGGATACCGCGAATCCACTCCCACAGACAACGTCAAGGTCGGCAGCGGCGCGGCGGTGGCGTCGATGAGGCGACTCCTGCTCTGCTTTCGCTCGCCCACTTAACTGTTATGTACTTATCCTGCTATGCGACGTGCACAACTTAAGTTGTTTATGCTGCTTGGCACTTGGCACAACCATTTAATAAGTTTATTATAAAATTGCTTTACAGGTTTCGGTTAGTGTAGAAACATAAAAATAAGGCGAAATTAGCAATGAAATGACGTAGGATTCCTGCTAATCGAGCTGTTGCAATAATAATGGAAAATACCCTCATAACACAATATTATCTTTCATTTAAACTCATAAACGCAATTATACGTCGACGATAAAAATAGTCAACAAGAAATTTAAATTAAAATTCAATTTAAATCAGAATGGGTCACGTAGGTAGAACTAATTGCGCTGCGGTGTTTTCACTCTTCGGCTTATATTAAGTTACTTTCAGATCCGTTTTAAATCGTATAATTGCAAGGTGCTCATAGAGAACCAGCATTCTATTTAATGCATTAATTTCATGTTCGGTGGGTCTAGTTTTCGTCTAGGATTCTCATTTTACCCCGGCTAATACATGTGCTGAAAATGTCAACTCTCTGGCTAACTTAATTAAAGGGGCGTTTCACTTTCATAAGCATTTTTTCTTACTTTACCCTTGCTAAAGAAATGTCACTTCAAAAATAATATGCCCAAGTTAAAAAATTTGCCATAATTTGAGAAATAAAACATTTATTGTATGCTTTACTCTTGTATAATGCGAAAAATAATATCTTTGAGCAAAATGGCTTAAACACAAACGAAATGAGTTTTCAAAATTTGAAAATCCATCAGTCAAAAACAGTTAATTCGTTTTCAAGCTACGATGAAAATATCATCTCCATTACAAAATCACTTTCTAGCGCTTGATGTGGAAAAGACAGGCGTCCAAATTATGAAATTTGGAGTAAAAATTGTATTTTTCTCAAACTATCGACTAGTTCAAAATCGTGTATTTCTGAGGAATAACAGCCCTTGGAATTTCTCCGAATTTCTTCCATAACTCTCGAACTCTTTAGTCTTTACCTATCAAAAGTTTAGTTTTCTGGTTTGATTCCAACATATTTTAATCTCTTCCATTTATATCTTCACATCGTGCAACGCTTAAGAGATATTTGGCAAAATGACAATGGAAACGTATTTAAAACGAAATTAGATTATTTTTGCTTCCTTCTTGGCTATCGCTAATAAATTCAACATTAGTCGACTGTTGCGTGTATAATTGCTTCCGTAAATACCCGGAATATTTCCAACCGCTCACGATGCACTCATGGCAATTAAAATTAAACCAGGTTTTAATTATCATTGTAACAACCTAATAACAATCTAGGGATTTTAATAAATATATACGGAACTAGGAATTTTTCGGTTTGGCATCACTGGTTTGAATCGTCTGCGCTAAGGTGGTCGTTCTGAAATATGAGTTAAAATGTATCAAAACTAAAGCAACATCATTTAAAAATATTCGTCAATTTGAAATAATGAAATATATTAAATGAATGTAGTTCTACCAGTCAGTTTCAATAGGAAATGCAATTGACCATAAACAAACTATTGGTCGATGGTTTGACATTGTAATTACCCCATCACTTTTATAGCGCCTAAATTTGTCATTGAATTTATATTTTTATGTAAACGAAGTAAAAGTGTTCACTCATGGTGTTCCTTTTGTGTTATTTTTATGCAGGAAGAAATTATTGCCATGATGTTGGGTCTCAAGGTAAATAAACGGTTTTCTTTAGTTTAACAATAATGCAGTCTTAATATCCAGGTGTTTTAACAGTTATTTTTTTTGCGATGGAGTTTAGCTTTATTATTCTTGTATCAATAAATACTTGCAAGTGTCATCGAAAATTGAGCTCTGCTCTTCCTTACTCAGATGTGATAAATTATTAGCATAGAAAAATTGGAAAACCTTCACGACAGAATGACAGATGCAAATAACAACCTTTGGTATCATCTAAAAATATTTTACCCACGCCTAGATAAATTCGAAACCGGTAAGAGGCAGCTTTTGGCTCGCCTATCTATGTTTCAAATATTTAATCAGCGCGATAAGTCAATAGCGCCTGGATTTTATCCGTGTAAGTTTTAAAATCAATAAACCCGACCTGGATGTTACATTTGACATTATACAATTTAAATAATTCGCCCATTTAACTCGGGATTATACTGCTCGTCAGAGTTGAGATTAATTTTCAAAGGCGTATAGAGATGATACATTATTAGATACAAAAATATACTCTGTACTCTGTTAATATGGCATCATCAATTTGAGCATAGGCTATGAAATACATCGAACAAATAAACCGGGTTAATTTTAAATGGGGGTGAATTTTGCGATCTATCTCTACGTTTCTTGAAAATAAAATGGATTTTTAGAAAATGGTGAGCAAGCGCCAGTTCGGAGAGAATTGGGTAGTTGGAGAGGTAGCACCTTTGTTCTGGGTTGACTGGACACTGGTCCTCTCAACATCCCAGGGCTGGATGAAGCGATAATAGCTCCAGAAGAGGAGCCTTAGCTCTTAGCCTCTCTCCAGTCAAGACCGTACTACGTGGTGAAGAGCCACATCCTACTCGAGGTGACCCTGTTAACGCAGAACAGTACGGATATAGACCGGAAGGTCGATAAACAGTCCTGAAGAAGGGCAGCAGCGATCTTCAGTACCAAGAAGAAGTGAAAGAGGAATGACCCCAGCCCGGTTCTTCATTGGAATTTTACAGGCAAAGCAGGAAGAGCTAAAAGGCTGTAATACTGCGATGCGGAAGGCAAGAGGGAAACCACCGCATTATTGCTTCCCTAGGACATCCGTCCGCAACTGTTCTTATCATGTTGGAAGAAGAAAATCAAATGGCCCCTAGTCCCGGGCAGACCTTAAGTGGTCAAGGGGTGCGAAGAATCTCCCGGTTTCAACTTGATGAGACAATGAGAATAGGAACATGGAATGTCAAGACGCTATATGCCGCTGGAAAATACCACAACCTTATCCAGGAGATGAAGAGAATGAAAGTTAATGTGTTTAGAATCAGCGAAGTTAGATGGCCCGACTCAGGGGTGATCCATTCAAATGGAAAAGTGTTTTATTATTCTGGTAGTAATAACACAGACAGAAATCATAGACATGGTGTCGGTATTATGATGGATGAATCCTTACGGAACTCAGTAAGAAATTTTGTACCAATTTCAGAGAGAGTAATCATTGTTCAACTATTCGGTAAACCCTTAAACGTTAATTTCATCCAAGCATACGCGCCCACCACAGACAAACCAGATGAAGAGGTAGAGCAATTCTATGACCAGCTTGATCAAGCTCTAAAACTTACTAAGAAAAATGAAGTAAATATAGTAATGGGAGGCTTTAATGCCAAGGTAGAAATGGGTAGAGTAGAGTACACTGTTGGTGAGCATGGTCTTGGAACAAGAAATAAAAGAGGTAAAAAACTAATACAATACTGTGAACAAAATGAACTTGGTATAACAAACACATGGTATAAGCTGCCCCCCAGACGCCTTTATACCTGGAATAAGTTAACTCAGGATAACGATCAACATATTGTTCGGAATCAGATCGAATTTATAACTATTAATCGTAGGTTCCGAAACTCCATAACCAAAGTTAGTACATTTCCGGGAGCGGATATCCAACCCGATCATAATCCCCTATGTGCAAATATAAGACTGCGCTTAGCAACTAGGAAAAGAAAGAAACCTAAGGAAACGCCCGACCCTAAGCTACTAAAAAATGAAGTAACAACAATAAAATATAAAGATATTCTAAATACTCAAATTGCCAATATCGGTATAGCAGAAGATGTCGAAGAACTCTGGTCCAACATCAGGAAATCATTTGAAAATGCAAATAGTACATGTCTTATTCAACCTAAAATGAAGACAAAAAACAAATAGATGACTGAACACATATTGGAACTAATGGAACAGCGTTGACTCTGCAAGACACAAAAAAACCGTCAGGGCTACGTGTCCTACCAAAGAGAGATCCGCAGGCACATAAGGGTTCCAAAGGAAAAATGGCTAACTGATCGATGCATAGAAGCCGAGAACCTCTATCGTCTGGGCGATAGTTTTCATTTACATAAAAAAGTAAAAGAAATAGTAGGGCTGCACAACAAAGGACCCATAAGCAATATCAGAAATGAGGAAAATAAATTAATTGTAGATCGCCAAGAATTGCTTGATACCTGAAAAAACTATACTTCCAGACTTTTTGATGACAACAGATCACTCATCTGCAGCGGCTTAACTCAAATTCAAATTCAAATTCTTTATTAACGCATATAGCATTTAAATATAGAAATACAAAATATAAAGAGAGTAGTCTAAAATCTTAAACAGTAAACATTTACAAAAAAATCTATCTACCACTGCACTGCTTTTCTCACTTTTCTTTGGAAAACCCTAGAGCTGTCATTAAAAAAGTCAATTTCATCGCACTTCTGCACTACACCGTTTGCTCTCATACACATACGAGATATAGGTGAATTCACACTATAATTAGTCCTATGAAAAGGAATATGAAACAATGTTTTGTTTCTTGACTCCCTTGACGGTATATGAAAACCAACCAGTGCAAGAAGATCAGGTGTGTTAATTTGATTATTAATTATTTTGTAAAGTGTACAAATATCAAACATAACTCTTCTAGATTCGAGTGGAGTTAAAGTTAATATAGTCGTCAGGTCATGACAATTAATGTCTTCATAAGGAATGCCAAGTTTGAGCCCTATTCTTTTAAGAAATTTTGTTTGAATTATTTCTATACTATCTCTGTGCACAGCATAGCAAGGTTGCCAAACAGAGCTAGCATATTCAAGTAAGGATCTTACTAAAGCACAATAGACATCCCTCATAATAAAAACATCATTGACCTCCCGAAGATTTCTAAAAATAAAGCCCAAAAGACGCATAGCTCTTGATGTCATTTTCTCAATATGAGACACAAAGGTTAATTCACTATCAAACCATACTCCTAAATCCTTCACTAGATTTGTTCTCTGTAAATTTATATTATTTAGTGAGTACTCATAAACCAATGGGTTCTTAATTTTACAGAAGGTTATAACTTTACACTTATCAGCATTGAGCTTTAAATTATTGACATTGCACCAATAAGAACACTTATTTAGGTCTTTCTGCAATGCATTATATAATAATGTTAAAAATTTTGAAATCATCTGCAAAGCCAAGAAAAAGAGAATTAACAATATCCTTAATGTCATTTACAAAAATATTGAACAGAAATGAAGACAAATGACCCTCCTGGACAACACCTGAAGTAACATTTATTTCTGAGGATAAATGGTTTTTGATCTTAACCACTTGATATATATTTGTTGCATTACTCTCGAGCCATTTAAGTAGGGTGCCATGTATACCAATTGACCTCAGCTTGCTTACTAAGATTTCATGATCAACTCAGTCGAACGCCTTTGAGAAATTAGTGTAGATAGCGTCCACTTGATATTTATTCTCAAAGGCATCCAACAGAGTGTGCTTATAGGTCAGGAGGTTAGAAACAATTGATTTGCCCTTAGTAAAACCATGTTGCTCTTTAATAATGATATTTTTGACACCCGGAGACAACTTGTCATAAATTATTGATTCAAAAACCCTAGCAATAACCGAGATCTTGGAGATGGCTCTATCAAATGGTGGATGTATCCAAACTCTATGACAAAGGGGTTCCATGTCATGATGAGGGCGCTTTTCAAAGAAGGATGTATGTATAGTCAGAGTAATCTGGATGTTTTTAACAATTGTTTGATGAGGGAAACTTGGAATGAGGTTTAATTTTTGATATCTGACTTATCCCCGTCTTTAAAGATCGGTGTTACATATGATCTCTTCCAAACAGTAGGAAAAATACCTGTGACAAAAGACAAGTTAAAAATTTTACATAAAACAACAGATTAAACACATTTACAGTTTTGTCACAAAATTACTGGAATTCCATCGGGACCCACCCCTAAATTACTATTCAAAGATTCAATTTTATTAAAAACTTCTATAGAAGATACACTAAAACTACTTACATTAATACACTCATCAGACTTAAAATTTTCATTAATACAGGAGCCCTGATTTTTAGAATAAACAGAAGAAAAATGCTGCTTAAACAGTTCAGTAATGATTTGTGGATCATCTGTTTCAACATCATTAAAATATAATGAATTTTGGATATTCAAGATCCCCCTTTTTGGAATTGATAAATTTCCAAAAGGACTTTTTATCATGCAGTTGTCTCTCCAGGGTCTGTATAAAAGCTTGATATGAATTCTTGGATAAAATGGGGGATTGTGATCTTAAATTTGAAAACTTTACATAGCTTTCCTCGGTCTTTAAGGTTTTAAACATCTTATGAGTCATTTTCTTTTCAATTATTAAATTTTTTAATACATGATTCATCCATTTTGGAAATTTGGGTGTTTTAAATCTGGAAACCGGTATAAATTGAACAAAAATTTGATCCAAGATTTCATAAAACGTAGACACAACTTCATTGACATCGGCACATTCAGACAAAAAGCTCCAGTCAACCAGTGACAGAAGTACATATATGGTTAAAATCTGCAAACTTATAATTAAGGTAAAAATAATCACACAAGGCGATATGTCAGGGTTATTAATCTTAAAACAACACTCAAATGCAGGGTGTGGTAAATCCAGTTTTAACAAAGGTTGGGGACATACATTAACAATTACATTTAGATGATTACAGAAGATTAAATCTAAAAAGTTCCATTAACATTTGGCATGGTTATCAACTGAAATAACCCTAGATAAGCAATACAATGTGCTATGGCTATTACTTCATTTTTTAGCACTCCTGTAGGAACTGAACCAGTTTCAGACTTTTCCCATATAACATTAGGAAGGTTAAAATCACCCCAGATAAAAATATCAGTAAAATCATCTGACTCAACCAAGTGCATAAGAGAAAAACAAAAGCTTTCACAAATATCAACAGATGAAACACCAGTAACATATGAATTACCCAATAGAATCTTGTGACAACCAATAGTCAATTTAATAAAAAGTTGTTCAACATTTACAGTAGGTGCCATTAATAAATGACATAAGAAACAATTCTTAATCGCTACCAATACACCACCCTGAGTTTTACATGTACTTGTCATTTCAGATCTGTCGCATCTAAAAACTAAATAACCATCTAAACCTAACTCACTAGTCAAAATTTCGCTATTTAAAAATGTTTCGGTTAACAAAATAATGTCATAGTCCTCAGTAAAAATATTGCGCATTAGATCAGACATTTTCGTTCTAATTCCTCTAACATTCTGGTAATAGAATCTTAACTCACCACTTAGGTCTCCTGATTGATCCCTGCTACCTAAAAATTTCGATTTGTGGTAGTCTGATTTACATTATAAGTAACCTGGAACTTCATCGGGAAAAGGAATGGTCTATATATTACATTATGTGGACAAAAATTGCAATTATCAAGATCATTGAAATAGCATTCACCAATTCCAATCTTAAAGGACTTTGACATTGATTTAGAAGGGAGTTCCTCTACAACCAAAGTCTTGTGTCCTGCAACATAATTTTTTTGGTTAATGTAATCAGATATTACCTTTGCCGTCATTGTATCTGCAACTCTCCCCACAAACAACCACTTCTTCCCAGGTACTCCTTGAAAGAGTCCATCTGTAACTACAGCAGTTCCTCTACTCCCAGATTTTGGATGATTAATAGGCCTATTTGGTTTGAAGTTGTTATTATCTTTTATTGTACAATTTGATAATACGGTTTGAGCCATAGCTGCATTTATGGCCCTATGCACTTGACTGTGACTTATAAATACTTCGGATTCCTCGGAATTTTCCTATTTCCAGATTCACCATCTGGACCAAGTATTCTTAAAAGCGAAGTCACCCATGCAATAATATCAATGAAAAACAACAAAGCCCCTGAACCAGATAATATGTACTCCGAAACCTTGCACACATTAAACGAGAACAGCTTGGCAATAGTGGTGAAACTATTCAACCAAATTTATGACACCGGCGTATAATCCCCAAAGACTGGTTGCGTTCTACATTTATTACCATTCCAAAATCATCAAATGCGATAATGTGCAAGGATTACCGTCTCATTAGTCTGATGAGCCATTTTCTTAAACTTTTTCTTCGTGTTATCCATACCAGATTATACAAAAAATGCGAAGAAGCTAGTGGATCAAATCAGTTTGGTTTCAAAAATGGTTTTGGGACAAGAGAAGCCATCTTCAGCCTACAAACACTGGTTCAGAACGGCTACGACCAAAGAAAAGACGTTTTTATGTGCTTTATAGACCACGAGAAAGCCTTTGATAACGTTAAGCATGATATTTTCTTAAAATATTTGCAAGAACTGGGTCTAGATGAGAAGGACATTCGAATTATTGCAAATCTTTACTGGGACCAAACAGCCGAAGTCCGACTTCAAACCAACGACACCACAGAAGAATTTGCAATAAAGAAATTTCTTTGTTGAAGCGGTTCGGGGAGTGAACTGGATACTAGGGTAAACGGCATTCCCATTAATAACATAAGATACGCTGATGATACTGCAATCCTGGCAGACAGTGCGAACGATCTCCACACTCTCCTAAACGATGTTAACAACTCGAGTGAGCAATTGGGCCTGATATCCCACCGATACAATTACCTATTAACGAAAAACACATAGAACAGGTTAATAATTTCAAATACTTGGGATGTCTTATAAATAATAAATGGGATCCAGAGACAGAAATTAAGAGCAGGATTGGACAGGCCAAAACGACCTTTCAAAAGCTTCGAAAATTTTTTACAAATAATGATCTGAATTTTCAACTCAGATACAGAATGGTGAAATGTTATGTATGTTTGTATCGTGTGGAGACGTGGACCCTTAAGGCATCGTCAATAAACAAACTCGAAGCGTTTGAAATGTGGGTACTTCGAAGAATGCTGAGGATCTCGTTGGTGGATAGAGTGTCTAACGAGGACCTTATTCGTCGAGCAAATCTTGAGGAGCGTGAATTATTTAAGCACGTCAAAAAGAGAAACATTTCTTATCTGGGGCACCTGATATGTGGTGAACGCTATTCGTTTCAACGCTTGATTTTGCGAGGCAAAATCGAAGGAAGAAGGGGGATAGGACGCAAGAGACTATCATGGCTGAGAAATATCCGGCATTGGACGGGCATACAAGACTTTCAAACTGCGGCCTTAAATAGAGAAATTTGATAAGATGTTGGGAGGACGCCTACGCACTACGCAGAAATCTGCACGGCACCACAAGAAGAAGAAGAACACACCCTTGCTTACAGGCAAAATGACCTTTTTTCTCAAAAATATATACGCCCAAAAAAAAAAAATTGTCAGGAATTTCAAGAGTAAGATCGTCATAAGGAACTTGTCCAGATAATTTCATGAACATTACTGGATCCAAATTTCAACCTATGAACAGGAGGTGAGAGGCGTCGTAACTTGAAGTTTTCCATGTGGCACTAATTTTTTTTGTGTCATATGAAAACTCATAGGTTTTTACGAACAAAAAAGATGATCTTGGCTTACCTGAGCAGGATATACAACGATCGACAAATAATTTTTTATAGAAATATAGTTTGGGTTAGTAGTTGGTTAATAGGACTGACGCATAATGATCACATTTATTATGATGAATTTAGTGAATATTATTAAATAATTATTATAAAATGGCCATACGCCTATTGCATAATTATATTCATTTTTTTTTTATAATAAATACATCAGGCTGCTTTCCGCCTTATGTTGTCTGAAAATGACTGATTTCGAAGAAAACCAAAGTCACCAAAACAATAAAATATTTTGTAAGGTATATGTACATATTTACTCCTTGTACTTCACGGTTCTCCCATGGAAAATGATTTGGTTTTACAGAACCTCTTCTCGCTCATATAATAATGAACAATCAATAGAACTTTTTTACTTCATTATTGAAGTCCGGTCCTGTGGAGAATCCTGTTTATCAGTACAATCAGTAAACTTCATTCACGTGAAATAAGCGTGCGAGTTTATTATTTTCAGCGCTAGTTTAATGAAGCATTAACGTACCTATTTGATGGGGATTTTAATGATAAAGGGGGGCGACAACTTGCGTCATACGCAGGCAACGAGTGAACGAATTTTGGCTTCCTAAATTTAGAATTTTCCATGAATAACGTGAAACTTGTCGCAAAAAATGTCGTTTGATAACGTCTAGCCCATTCATTATTTAAAAGGTTACACGCTATTTGGGAATGATTGAAGTAAAATACGCCCGCAGGCCAGATATAGCGAAAAACAGTATCTATTATTGACTTTTTGCCTGTCACATGATGACTATCTCTAATATTTGCCCATATAATTCCTCTTTATTTAAGACAAGCTTGAAAAATGTGTTTTGCAAACATTAAATATTTTCTTTCAGCTAATATGGAAATATTATGCATTTTGATAAATCATTTTTGTCGCATGACGTGTGGCCCTGGCTAACCAATAACTTGTAATTTCATATCACTAAATGATAAAATTATATACTTATGGCATATTATATGAAGCAATAATAATCATGGTAAAATAAACAAAGAAAAAGATAAAAATTAAACAAGGGGAAATAAATAAATAAAAAAAACGCGGCAAGAGGTAAAAAAGTGTAATCAAAAGAATGAAAATAGCCTATATCAATTGAATAGCAAACACTGTATCAGAAAAAGGTAATTAAGGAAAATATCGCGAATATTTATTTTATTTTATTTATTTACGGGTCAACCCCATTTTAAATTACAATGATACTTAGTCAACAAAATCCAAGTTTCCTAAAAACTATAAATATTTAAATGTTAAATTTAGTAGAGCATATAATAGAATTAGAGTTAAACAACAATTATATTATTGACATCTTAAACTAGTAATAGATAATTTATTAATAATGATAAATATATATGCATAATAGGTACATCACTATAATATAAGGCCATTGACTGCTCCCACAAATGGTTCATAAGGTCCAAAGAAATCCACATTAATTAATTCGTTGCAGAGTTTAAGTGTACGAGGGATAAATGTGTGGTAAGAGTAATTGGTTCTGTGAAATTGCAGGTGAAATATAGAAATTGAGCGAATGCAGCGTGAAGGAACATGTAATTAGATAATAAATGAGGACAATCTACTGAGGAGTTTAAAATTTTGTGGAAAATTTTGAGGTCTTCCCCTGCAAGATAGTGACGAAATGTTGAGCTCTTGGCAGAAGTTTAAATAATGAAATTCCTGATTGTCAAAGAATCTGTAGTCTGTAGTTAAGGTATCTACAAAATTTGCGCTGAACACCTTCAAGTCTGTGTACATGGCAGGCATAGTTCGGACTCCACACAGATGCAGCATATTCCAGATGAGTGCGGACATAGGAGAAATATAGTACTTTGATAGCATTGATATCAATAAAAAAATTTTGTGTTGCGCTTAACAAAACCAAGCATCCAAAGTGCCCTGTTGCTTATGGTATCCATATGTTGAGAAAAATCTAGATTTGGGACCACCAAGACACCACGCTCTCTGATCTGTCCCACGCACTCCAACGGATTGTCATCAATATGATAGATGTAGTTGCTAGGTGTTCTAGACTTGTGGAATTTTATGGCCTTATACTTTAGTACATTAAGTTCCATGCCATTAAATTGGCACCAATGAGTTAGCCTGTTAAGATCCTCCTGAAGTGCAAGAGAGTCATTTGGGGAAGTGATTTTTAAAAACAGTTTTAAGTCATCAGCAAATAACAAGGAGAGACTGTTTTTGAAGCAGTGAATAATATCGTTAATAAATAAGTTAAAGAGTAATGGGCCGAGGTGTGAACCTTGCGACACTCCTGACAACACATTGATTTTGGAAGAAATAAAATTATTGATATGGACAATCTGTGTCCTATCAGTAAGGTAACTATTTAGCCAGTGAAGTAGGGTGCCCGAAATTCCAATTTTTTTAAGTTTCTTGATTATAACACTATGGTTCACTCTGTCGAATGCCTTGGAGAAGTCGGTGTATATAGAGTGTACTTCTGCACCCCCCTTCAAGGCATCCGTCAACAAACCCTGGCATGTAAGAAGATTCATTTATGTGTATGAATTTTTCTTGAACACAAATTGTTCTGAAACAATTTCTGCTTCAAGGCAGGATGTAAGAAATTTTGTTACTATGTTGTCAAAAATCTTAGAGAGGATACAAATGGGACGATAGTTTTTTATATTTGATGAGTCGCCTGATTTGTGAATTGGTACCACGTAGCTGGATTTCCAGAGCATTGGAAAAACACCTGTTTGCAAGGATTTATTGCAAATAGTGTGTAAGGGACTTGACAGCACAAAGCAGCAGTTTTTTAGAAAGAGTGGGTGAATTTTATCAGGTCCCGGCCCCTTGTGTGGATTTATATTTTTTAATTCTGTATAAATGCTAGAAATAGAGATATTACAATCAAATATGTTATGTGGAGTAAGAGAGGGCTCATCAGGAAAATCCAGATATTGACCACTATAGACAGAGCCGAAGTATTCAGGAAAGAATTCAGCTGCTTGGGGACCCATAGGTGCGGATTTCTCATTTAAGTGAAAATTGGATGGTAATCTACCAGAGCCCTGGAGTGAGCCAGCATAGGACCAAAATTCTTTAGGGTTTTCTTTAAGAGCTGCCTCAGTGTCCCTCAAGTATCCCTGAAAATTCTCTTTAGCAAGTATGTTGCATTGAGAACGTAAATCTAAAAAAGTCTAATAGTCAAGTGGTAGTCTAGTTTTTTTGTATTTTTTATGTACAATCTTTTTTTGCACAGTAAGTGCTTTTAGGTCCCGTGTGAACCATCTGGGGAACTTTTGGCTGGCAATTTTTTTAACAGGTACAAACAATTTGAAAGTACTACACAACACATCATAGAGAAGGCCAACCATCTCATCCAATGTCTTTTTCGAGAAAAGGTCCTTCCAGAGTAATAGGCCTAGGTAGTTATTTATATCATTAAAGTTTGCAGATTTGAAATCGTAATAATATCCATCTCCTTGAGGACTTGGATTTTTCCTATTTTGTTGCAATGACACTTGGAACTGTAGAGGCGGATGGTTGTTGTCTACTGCCGAAAGGTATTCTTTGACATCAGGCTGGGTTATTGGCATCTTGGAGAGGCAGAGAACTAGATCAAGAATGACACTGTTGACATTGCAAACATGATTCAGCTGGAATAGGTTTTAATATGAGCATACTTCAGATATGTGTTGTATTTTACTAATTTCAGAAGGAGATAAGTAGTTCTCCTCAAGATGGTGAGCACTGGAGCAGATGTCTTCCATGTTCCAGGAAGCCTTGGGGAGGTTAAAGTCTTCCATGATGCATAGTTCAGGATAGTTGAGCCTCTGTGTAATTTCTTCAATGTTAGAGCTAAAACTTTCATACTTAACTAAGGGAGAATTAGGTGGCAGGTAGACACAGCCCAAAATCATCCGGTTACTGCAACCACCAATTATGACATAAATCTGTTCAATATCTCCATTCGATTCAATGAGATGAGATGGTATTGACTGGTGGACAGCAATTAAGACCCCTCCAAATCGTTCAGCAATGCTGGTGGAGGGTGAACGATCACATCGAAAGACATTGTATGCATCAAGACCCAGCTGCTGAAGTATAGAAACTATCGTTCAAGCCAGCTTCGGTAAAAACAATTATGTGATATCTTGTTACAACTAAATTTAACCTAAGGGTGTCTAATTTGGTCCTCAGACCCCGGACATTCTGGTAGTAAACATCCAGCTTTGACTGTTTACCTCCTTGTTTGGTTTTGGGATTGATGGAGCTTGACCCCTGGGCACTACTTGCGGAACACTCCTCACTAATTTGATTTGGATATTTTGCTCACCCAGGTCTCGGCGCCTCTTGAGATCTTCCATTGCTGCTTTCTCAAGTTCAGTGGGGTTAAATCTGCTTTAATATAGATCTGCTTGTTTTTTAGTTTGTATCCATTCCGTAGCGCTGTGTTTACTTCATATGCTGATCTTAATATAGCTCTGACAGGTTGGTTTTTGAAGTTTGGTTTTCCAAAACGAGATGCTTGACAAAGGGTGAAAGGGGTATTTGAGAGCATTTGTAGGAGGGACTGTACTTGAGTGGAGTCATCAGCTGCAGGAAGGTCAAAAATCAATAAATTGTTACCTCTAGCCTGGCGGTCATGCAGTTCTCTCAAAACATCCATTCCAGGTGCTGGCTGTGACGAGTTATTTGAATCACCCTGACTGTCCAAGCTATTTGACTTATTCAAGTTGCGGGATTCCAAACGAGAAATTCTTTCGTCGAAAGGTGCTGTTGTTGAAATCACTGAGGTCATGTCTCTGTTTTGAGACTCAAGGCGGGATATTCTATCTTCCAGTGGATTAGTCAGGTCTGTCACCGATTTCTCGATCATAGTTGGAAGGTTGGTTTGTAGATCATCAAGACTCCTTTCCAGTTTGGATACACGATCCATTAGACCCAGAATTCGCTTTACATATGCCAGACAAGACTTGCAATAGAAGGGAAATGATCTTTTTAATAGGCATATGGCCCTCATTTCTGTTGGCCCTGTAATATCACCACATGTTTGGATTGTTACAATGATCGCAGGGGAACCTAAAAACATCAGTCGCCTTATTTGTTTTACCAGGTTCTTTGAAGATAACAGCTGCATTGCAAATATCGCAGGTCTCAGACATAGTAGGTTATAGGTTGAATCCTAAAAATATTTTTGCAATCCTGCAACTTTTTTGTTATTCTTCCTTTCCAAAAGGATCTTTAGCCATCAATTAACAAGTATGTTTGTTTCTCGAGAAAAACTAAGAAAATTCGACTTTGAAAAATTGAACTTGTTGTTTGTTTACATTAATTCTAAAAGTTTACTTTTAATCAATATTATTGATATTATCAAAAAATAAACCATTTTTTGCCTAAAGCTTTGTTTGGAACTTTAATTAGTGTTGTCTATTGTTCGTTCATGTAATTTTGTTATAATAATTGAATTTTTTCACATGTTCCCTACGCAACTTTTGGTTTTGCAGCCATGAAGATGACACGTACTCGGTGTCGAAACGTTATTATTCTAAATACTGAAGGTGAGCAAAACGCACACATTGTAAGAATCAACATGCGTGAAAAAAAAATCATAATCACGGATTATATGCGTGAGAATGCGCGTCAGCAATAACTAATTCCGGTAATACTAGTGATACGAAACTATCGATAGTCTCGGCCATCGATAGTTATCGATAGTCGAATGTCAAACTATCGATAGTTTTCGATAGTGAAAAATATTGACACTTAGAGATAACCGTTTATTCTCCGGAAGCCACCGGAATTTACCCATGTCTTTAAAGTCCAATGAATTGCTTTCAACAGATCTTTTAGTGCAATGGTCAGATTCTGAGCTTGTGATACGGCGACCCGGGCTCGATTTCCTTCGGTGGCAACACGTGCTTATTTGTTTTAAAAAAAGTCATTCTTGTAAAGAGTGTTTTTTCCTTCATTTTGGGCATGTCCTGGGTTAGTTTTTGTTGGTTGCGCCTGCGTAGTGAGCGAAGCGAACATAGGGCCATGCGTAAAGTGAAATATTAGACCTTCTAATATACTAAACAAACGTTTGTGCTACGGAGATTGCCGAGTACAACCGAGTGTAATGAGAAATAAACGGTATAATCTAGCGAGCAGCCAAAATGACAATTGGGTGGGCGGGACTTGGTTTGTTTGTTATTTAGATGGTTTGTTTATTATTTCAGAATGTCGAATATTTCACTTTACACAACTAGGAAAAACTAACCCAAATAAAAAAAAAGAAACAAACATATCCTTAGAAAAATATAAAATGTCTTGCCACTGAAGGGAATCGAACCCGGAGCATCATATCACAAGCACAGCATGTAACCACTAGACCGGTTGAAAGCAACTGACAACTGACTGGACCGTGAAGACATTCAAACAAAACCTCTAAATAGTAAACAAACCAAGTCCCGCCCTCCCAATTGTCATTATAGTTTATAATCGCTGCTCGCTGCTCGCTACATACTGGCAATCTAAAAAAGGTATGATCGTGATCAGGATCAGCTGTTGCGTTGATGTTGACGCTGCCTGGAGATCGATTATCGGTGAACTCCCTCTTTTTCATGATGTTAGAAAGAGTACCCGATATCCGATCCTCAAATTGCACCCGCTTTAAATCGATGTCATATGTCATGTAGGCAGCGCCGCCGGCCAAGATTATTCTTGGATTTGATGTGGACTGTGGACACTGTGGAGGGACGGGTATCAATCTAAAAACAATCGATTGCTTTCGATAGTTCAAAAAACTATCGATTGCATACGATAGCCGTTACTATCGATAGCGCTATCGATAGTTTCGTATCACTAGGTAATACACCCATCTTACTATTCACGCCCACGGATTGTATTGAAAAATAAGTTATTTTGTGCCCGATATATAACTTCTCAGTTAGGTGCAGCCAGTGCATTAAAATATAGAATAAATAAATACTAAAGCTTGTTGCCCAAAAATTATCATAAATTGTCTGAATTAATTTTTATTTTAAATTCAAGGAAAGCTAAAGTCCGAATACTAAAATTAAAATACAATGTAACATCAAATCGAATATTTCCGAATGAATGATTAATCAATTGAAGCAACGAACTGCACACGTAAATTGCAAGACAATCTCCTAAAAGTCCGGATTTATGGCACAGTGCCGTGACCGATACCACAAACAATATAGCTACGCAATATTGTTTGTGCCGATACATATTGAAGGGAAAATTTTATTCCTGATAAAAGTTAATGCTTGTTAAAAACTAATTTTGTAAATGCTAAATTTAAGGTAAGGTGTACAGGGTGTTTTAAAGATACGAAAAAGTAGGTTCCAAAAATAGAAAACTTTGTAATATTAAAAAACTTTATGGAGATAAAGGAACGTTTCTGGTAAGATAAAGATGAAACACAAATATCATTTTTTTCCAATAAATCGATGCTGAATAAATTAAGAAAAAAATGGTTCTGTCGACATTTTTTCAATAATTGTCATTGTAGAAAATGTTGTTTGACTTTTATTTTTACCCTAATAGGAAAATTTGTTTTTTAGCCTTAATTTTTTTATTTTTTAAGTACCCTGTATGACTTATCCTTAATTTAGCATGGTATGGTATGGTAGAGGGGTCGCTCGGCTAGATTTGCTCTTCAACACGTCGACCACAATTGGTCTTGTGAGTATTCTTTTTACACGAAAATTCCTATCTCTTTCGAGAACCTCAGAATATTTCGAAAGTTGAGCTTTTGTAGCTCTCCAGGTGCCACAAGGGCATTTTGACATTCCCAGAGTAGGTGCTATGACGTTTTAACCATAGTTTGAGGTGGCGCCTTGTGAGAAGGTCTACGGCCAGTTTTATCTCTTTTTTTTGGAGCTTAAGAAGCTTTTTGTGTACTTAGGCGAGTGAGAGAGTTTAAAGTTATGTATCGCCCATCTGATTACTTATTGGCTAGACTTTTTACTTTTTTTTGCAGCTTGACCCAGGACAGTGTGTTTCTAGAAGAATTGACTTTGTTTCAAGTGTCACAGCATAGGTGTATTGGGCTCAATGAACTTACTACCCACCTAACCAATACTTCCGCTCATTTGACCTGATCTAGAAACAAGGAATTTTATGTTATAAATATTACCATACTCTCTTTTTTGGTTAAAAATCCAAACCATAATGATTGCGTTATCTTTATATAATAAAACAACAATTAAAAGGTATCATGGCTTCGCCTGATGTTGAATCAAATTCCATAAGTCTAGTAGACAGACGTGATGTCGAGTTTAGGATGGTGACAAAAAAAATCACTCTTTTCTGACGCAATTTTTTCGATAAGGTAAAGAGGCGGCATCGTCAACCACCGGTTGTGAATGTAGGCGGACGTGTATTTCGTCATGTTTACTAAAGTTGCCGATAAATAAATCATTTAATCTTTCGGCAAAGTTAATTGTTGCAGTGAACTAAACGATATTAGATTTATTATTAATAATAATTTTTGAGCATGTCGAAATTAATCGCATGAATGGTTTCTTCATCATAGCAATTACGACATTTCTTATAGTTATAGTTTCTAAATGGTATAAAATTAGAAAATATTTGGCAACACACGACCCTTCTTCCCAAAGTGCCTGAAACTGTGCAGGTGGATGTCAAAATATAATAAATAACCCTGTACATGTTTACTGATATTCAAAATAGATATTTTTCTTATGGCACTCAGAATTCAACATTCTATTTCCAAATTATGGAAAATAATATTGAATTAGAAAAGCCTTAGTTTTATAATTTATGTGTATTAACTAGTAAGTGTTACATTCATAATACTTATAACATGAGTGCTTATTAATGAATATATGATTTGACACTACTGTATGACATAATATATTTATGATATTCTAACGTGATAAGCATTGTCACAATCTAAGGAACATAAACAATGTATAAATAAGAAATACTTTCCAGTGTATGTACGTAAACATACCCACTTTTTTAAAAATATTGTCAAAGAGGATTTTGGGCGCTTCCCTGGTGCGTACTACTGAGTGGGATTACTGGCGGCGTTCCTCCTTGAGCTGGGGGTTGTATATCAGATGGAATAACGACTCGCTTAATTCGAAACAAACTGTACGTGTATTGGTCTTCACATACAGGAAGGTATGTACTTAGAATGAAAACTATGACTGAATACAATTTACCAGAATGGCGTAAAACGCATGACCATTCGCTGAGGACTGACTGGACTCGACCTATTCGGCTCCCTTGAGTTTACTTTTAGTTTAAATTGTTATGAGCGTTATAATTCGTTTTAGTTATATTGGTATGCTTTAATTAGGTTTCACTTTTATCTATGGTTCACTTTACTTTTTACTTTAAGTTTTACGTTACTTTTACACTTTACTTTTACACTGACGTCACTATATAGGAAGTTCGATCTTGGTTCCCAGAGAAGCGTTTGGCCTTAATTAAAAGGGAACTACTTAACCAGAAAGTTAAGATCGGGAGGTTGACCTTGGTACCAGAAAAGCGTTTGGCCTTAATTAAAAGGGAACTACTTAACCAGATCATCAGGATCGGAAGGGTTTGAGCTTATTACAGGAGGAGCGTTTGGCCTTAATTAAAAGGGAACTACTCAACCAGATAAGTTGTCGTCTACTTGATTTGCCCGTTCTTTTATACTAAATTTTGTTGATATTTGACTGATTGTTTTTAAAACATGTTTAGACAATACTCATAATATTTGATCCTTAATGTCAAGTAACAAGTTCAAACATTAGACTCAGTGTTCTTTTGTTATTACGCTTTCTAGTTTACAATATTACTTAAAACCTAAATAGTCAAGTGCCACATTGTGTAATAAAACTCTCAGTTAGACAACTTCTCTACAATATTAGGTAAATTTGCTTACATTTAAAAATAATTTAAGTTGCTCCTACCTTATTTTTTAGAAAAATCAATAAAATCACTCCACTCAGAAAAACTCTGCAAAACAGGCACTATGGTATCTGCTTTAATTATCGGATCAAACGAAAAATATAGTAAGTACCAAGTGTTTCAGAGTCGATCTTGGTCGATTTTCTGAACAAAAATAAATGTGCTCTTGGGTACTGAAATTTTACCATAGGGTTAGTTCTAAAGTCATTTTGTAAATAAAACAAAAAGCTTTAGTATTATATGAATATTTTAATAAGTTATTTTACCTGAAAATAACTAGAAGCTCATAAATATACAAAATATAAACAATGAATTATTGCACGTAGTCAGTGCTACGATGTGAAAAATATCAGTCGAGGCAAATTTCGACCTTGAAAAATATAACATAAATAATACTCTTAAAAACTAAAGCATTGCGCAAACAGTTGTAATACTATGCTAAAATATGGTTATAAACATAACCTTGAAACTATATACAGTTAAATGTCAAATGTCTGTTAGAGTTCCTGCGGAACAGCTGCTCATCAACTATGTTAGCTGATACAATTAAAATACAATATACAAGCGATAATAACAGGATTAGTATTACCTTAGAGTCCACCTATAAGCTAATATGTACACTATGAACACCATTGACGAGAAACGTTCAATGTTCAGGTTATCTTCTAACACTGGGGGAAAGTCACTTTGACAAACACTTGCTAGGCCTATTATTGCTAGCTTCTATGTACAATGTAGTTCAAATTCTTGCAAATAGGAATGACTGGATTGTAGTGGTTTGACTGGTATGCAGTTAGTGCATATTGGCATGACATGAATGCCTTGTGAATGTAGCATTGTGATAGCTTGTGTAAATTGGCAGACTAGTGCCGTTTAATCCTTATGTGAGAATAAGGCATGAGTGTGTATGCAGACTAGTGCAGAGTAATCCTTATATTAGAATAAGGCAAAGAGTATAGCAACCAGTGGTATACTGGTAATATAGAATGTTGAAAATCCAATGGAAGTACCATTGGGGACTGCGCAGCGCATGGCACAGCCTTTGAGAGTCAAGAGATCAGTGGGTCTCCAAAATGGCAGTAGAGCCGAAATATACCTTTTTTGTAGGCTTAGTGCAAGAGATCAGTGGGTCTCCACAATGGCAGTAGATGCCCAAATATACCTTTTTGTAGGCTTTGTGAGAATGTGATTGTAAACATGTTCGTTTACTTACTTGAGATTTAGAAACTAGGCTCTATTGAGTGCGATGTGGTTCGAGACAGGGCTCGATTGTACAACTCCCATGGATAAGACCAATTGGGACGCCATTGTTTGGCGGGAGAATAATGGCCTTAAGTTTGCCAATAAATACCTTATTGTAGGCTTGATGTGACGATGATTATGCCAGGATATCACTATATCACTTGAGTAATGAACTAGATAGATTTTGAGGTCTCAAAAAGTGAAAACTTGCCGGCATGGCGCCTCGCGCCAGCCGGCTAGAAACGGGGGTGCGCCTATTGCGACTTACATGGTCGAGGTTCAAGAGACTACTTCTTACTCTATACTTCAATACTGAATTCTAGAACGTGAGAACTAGAGCAACTTGAAGAAGTTGTTACCGCCCCTTCTGGTGGGAGAAGATGCAACGCTTCGGGCATGTAAAGGGCAATAATGTAAATACAGAAATACTGTGTAAAAACTTAACATGACCCGTTGTCTAAATTAATATTATGAATTTTAACACAAATCTGGTTGAAATCTGCTCGCTAGTTTTCATGAAATTTGAATATTAAAGATGTGCATTTTAGGGAATTTTAGTTAGGGTGAACTGGCTATCCTGTAGGATGCGCCGTGATTGGTCGACTCGGTCGCCGGGGTATAGCGTTTCCCGCTATACCCCGGCGACCGAGTCGACCAATCAC
>MU193262.1:1916-15384 GCA_016904865.1 Pissodes strobi | reverse complement strand
TAGGATCATTTTAAAAGTAAATATCTAACGAAGGTATTCTGAGATTCGGATATTTTTTGCTTAAACTTAAACATATTAATTAAATATTCTAAAGCTTTTTTTAGGACATTGTCTGGTACGCAGTTATATTATATTATGACACTATTACGCCCATTTTTATTAGCAATAACAATAATTTGGGTGCTATTTTATTTGCATAATACACCGCAGCCTTCAAATATTTATTCGGCTGCAAATCAATGCAAACCGGTTGATATTTATCGACAATAAACAAAAATATCAGAGTCAATTTGACATAACCTAGTTAAATAATTACTGCTTCAAGTTACGACGACCGGTTTTTGCTCGCTGGTAATATTTTGTTTCATTCCCTTGTATTTAGAATATTAAGAAAGAACGAGATAAAGATAATAGTTTAAAGTTGCAAAAAAGTGTTCGAGTTCTCTATGCAAAAAAAAAATAGATTGGTATCTATGTGTGTGGCGATTTTCCATTCTGTGGAAATCTCGAAATGGATAAATCTTTCTTATGAGCGAATAAGTATATTGAAAGGAAATTCAAAAAGATAACCATTTATTAAGGAAGGACATGTGCCTTTCTTTTTCTTACCAAAAATCTGCCGGAAAACCTTCCCCAATACGGCGGTGGTCGATACAAACGCAAATCCAGATATTACCGAAACCGCCGTCAACTCGGCAACGTTGTCCGCAAGAAATTCGCGCACCAACCGACTCGCGAGAACCGTAAACGTTGCTGTCCTGCAGACAGCAGGAGACTCAACTTGAAGCTGTCGCAACGAGACGCACGCGTTGATGGAAATGCCCGCAGCGGGCAAGAAGTGCTGCTTATAGTAGGATGACCACGTTGCCGAATGGTGGGTGGGTGCAAGATAAGGTCATTGCAGGATAACACGCTTATCGTACGAAGAAGAAATTGATTTTCGATTATAGGAAAAGAGTAAGAGTGCGCTTTGCGAGACAAGACCAAGACTTGATTTACCTATTCCTCAAGAGCAAGACCAAAAGACTCTTATGGTTTCACAGTTTGGGTTTCTCCTAAGCCTATTTTTATACGCAAGAAACTCTTGTAGGAAGCTCTTTAATTTAAAATTGCAGCCAAGTTAAAATTAACGAAAATATTTATAGATATGGACGATATGAAGTATATTAGCCAGAAAGAAATAGAAGAAAATAAAGGAAAAATACAATTTAATTTCATGGTTGGTTCTGATACCGCTAGAGGCTTCTTAAGATATCCCTTCATGGCTGTATGTGTAAAATATCGTTATGGCACAGCAATGATTAAAGTGTTTACAAGGACATAAGCCAGAAAGAATTAAAAAAAATATGGAAAGAGTTCAAATTTAATTTAATGGACAGTCCCTCACGGCCAGGCTTTTGCCTCCCGGTACCACTCTAAAGCTTCTAGGCTTTATTTTAATCCCTGCCCCGCCATTTTGAAAACAAATGGCAACTTGTGACATGTCATTACAAAGGGAATTTTAAAGACTATCTAAATGTTGAAAAACAAAAAATGGACTTTTGATTGCAGGAAGTGTTATTTAATAAGACTAAGGCAGTGTTCTTAATAAAACAATATATTGATGAATTAAGACATTCATCTACTCGCTAGTAGCTTTCGAGGGAACGAAGGCATGAAATGTTCGTGTTTTCTTTCCCCGGAGGTCAGCCACCAGACCTAGAAGGAGCCGTGACCTCAGGATGAGCAGATGCGGGTCTAAATCGCGAAAGTTCTGCCCTTTGGCCATGTCACGGGGGACACGATGCCGGAGCCGTAGTGCGGCAAACGAAGATAATTAAACTCCGCCGTTCGTCGAACGAAACTTGTGAAGGAAATTAATGAACATCGAGCTGATTCCCGAATCTAAGACGCTTTAAACATACCGTAACATTAGCGAAAATTACAATCCAATTTGTGTATTTTCAGTCGCAGGGGACGAACATGAAGCCATAACGATGATAGCCAATTAAATTTATGTTATTTCTTTCTCTTATTTATTAATTATTCTACATTTATTAAGATATAGTGTCATGCTGTGTCATTAAAACGGTATTTATATCGTGGAACTGGAGGCTTGCCTTTGCATTTATGCATCGCGTATCCCATTAAGTACGTAGGGATTTCCTCCAATGACGAGCAGTCATTATCACATTTCCCAAAAAAGGAAACACGTTGATCTAGCAATTTTAGACAATCACGACAGACGGCAAGAGCGCACCAGTTCGTCGGACAACTAGAAACATCTAGAACATCGCTTTATAAGAACTCCTTTGTCTGGCGCACTGCATCACTGTGGAACTCACTTCCAAGACATCTGTTTCCCCCTAATTACAACCTACAGCTATTCAAGAACCGTGTCAATCAATATCTTCGGCTACACACCGCTCGTCGAGCGCCATAGGGTCTCCCTTTAGTGTGTGTGCCACTGCTATCAGTATCAGTATTAGAGAACCTTCAGGATGCAGGTTCTCCTTAAGAAAGCCCGCATCTCCTTCAGACTAACACGACGCACTGGATCTGGCTCGATCGACATCACGCCAAAGATTCTGAATCTTGCCCACGCGAAGGCGGGGCATTCCGTAAGTAGATGGTATGGGGTCTCGTCGTCCTTCATTCACCATCTATACTCCCCCTCCTCTGCAATTCTCAGCAGGGTCAGGTGCCATCTAAGCCTACAGTGCCCTGTGTAGAATCCTACCAGGGCCCTGCACTCCTTCCTAGGTAGGCAAAACAGCCCCTTGGCGAGACTCTTCGCGGTCCCATGTATCAAGAGCCTCGTCTGTCTCAGACCCGGAGCCGTCCGCCATACCTCCTTCGCTCGACCCTTCATCCAGGCTTCCAAAGCTCTTTCGCGAACACGCTGGGCGATCCCCACACACGGACCAGGCCCCAAGTATCTGCGTGCGGAGCCTTCTCTGGCTAAAGCATCAGCAGTCTCGTCAGACTAGCCCATATCAGGTTCCCGTCCTTCCCTCCGTCCAATCCTCCTTTGTAAAGTAGAGGAAGTTCAGCCCCTCGGGGAGCCTATCTCAGGAACCATCGCGTCACCTGGCATACCCAGGATGGCTAGGTCCCCAGACAAGCCTCGCCATAGACCACAATGGCCCCAGCAGGAGCCGTTGTCACTCCACATCCCCACGTCAGCCAATTTCATGGGCGCTCTGGCGTGCCTCATCCGGTCCGTCAACGGGGGCAACCCTACCAGCACCTCCAGGGCCTCTTGTGGGTGCCCCGGTGATGCAGAGGCATGCAAGTCGCTGTAATTTGTCCAGCACTAGTCTGGACGCCATTTTCATGGATCCTGGCCACCAAACATCCGATCCGTGCATGAGCATCGGAGCGATCATCATTCTGTAGATCCATAGCATAGTTTTTGCCCATAGTCCCCAGGTCCCTCCCAGCGCCTTACGGAAGCCCACAGGGCACTGAGCGCCGCCGCGGTCTTGAGCCGAATGTGTTCCTGAAAGGTCAGTTTGGAGTCCAACCAGACACCCAGATACTTGACGCATTTCTTAGCCACAAGAGGGGTCCTTTCCAACGTGATGTTGGGATAGACCTCCAACTTTCTTCTCCTGGTAAAGATGGCCATGTCTACCTTGCTGGGATTCGCTTTGAGTTCGTTATCCGTACACCACTGTGAGAACCTTATCAGTGCTTCCTCCAGAAGCTTCTGTAATATTCCCACCTCGGTACCTTGTGCCATAATCACGACGTCGTCTGCATAGGCCTGTACATAGGCCCCATGCTCTACTCTCAGGATGTGTAGGATCTCGTCCACCACTAGACACCCACGGCTGTGTTATTGAAGGCTCCTTCAATATCCGCAAACACGCACATCGATAGCCGTCCGCCTCCCAGTCCCTCCTCCAGCTTGAATACCAGGTGGTGAAAAGCCGAGTCCACCGACCTGCCCGTTCGATATGCGTGCTGTTCCGGACTCAGAGGGGCCCTTACAGCCACCCACTTCCTAAGGTATCGGTCCACCAGCCTCTCTAGTGTCTTCATCAAGAAGCAGGTGAGACAAATAGGTCGATACTATTTCGTATCGGTGTAGTCGTTCCTTCCCGCCTTGGGAATAAACACCACTCTGCTGTGCCTCCAGGGCTCCGGCACGTACCCGTGTGCAATAGAAGCCCTGAAAAGGTGCAGCGTGCTAAGAAGTCCTTCGTCACGCTGCAACAGCCCTGGAAAGACCCCATCCTCACCTGCCGCCTTAAACGGGGCAAAGGTCTCGATCGCCTAACTTAGCCTTATTGTAGGTGACCATCTTTTTGGCGGTGCCATAGTCAGCTCTAATGCCGAACCCGGCCCCGCCCTCAGCTCCCCGGTTCATGCTTGTTGAGCCTGGGAAGTGTGTGGTCAGTAGCTGGTGCAGAGTCTCCGCCAGCCTCCACTGCCCAATATAACGAGTGGATCCCTTAACAGCACCTTGCAAAGACTAGCATCGGCCGGGGCTTGGATTACCCCTCCACAGTAGGCCCTCCAGGCACTCCTTTGCGATCCTCTTAGCTCTCTTTTGTATTGCCCCCGGGCCTCTTTATATAGGTCCCAGTCAGTATCCACCCCGCTGTGTCTAGTCCTATTAAAGAGCCTCCTCAGCTGTTTCCTAAGGTTCTCCAGGGTGTAATTCCACCAAGGAGTTTTCCCTTTACAGTGACGCTTAGTCACGGGACAGCTGCTTGCGATCCTATCCACCTTGCGGCGTCATCCAGCTCATCGGCGGCCCGGTACTTCCTCGGCATGTCCCTTAGATGCCAACTAAGCTCCTCCCTATAGAGGTTACTTTGGGGTTCCTAACCCCTAAAGGACGCAGTTCTATAGTGATGTATATGTGGTCCGACAGCGAGTCTTCCACAGGCACACCCCATTTCGTAATATCCGGGAACAAAGCTCTGGTGCACAGAGTCAAGTCTATGACCGAGCTTCGTCCCGTAGTAAAGAAAGTGGGCTCACTCCCTCTGTTGGCTACCTGCAGCCCTACAGATGCAATGAATTTCAACAATTTTTCCCCCTCCGATTGGCTCCAGCACTGCCCTACAGTATGTGATGCGCGTTGCTATCACATCCAATCAGGAGTGGGAGGATATTTACCTCCTCGCAGTAGGTAACCAGATTCCTGATTCCCTCCAGCGGGCAGGGTTGATCGGCTGGGAAGTACGCTGACGCTAGTACCACCCTCTGTACACTTACGCTTGTAGGAATCTTGACCAGGATAGGGACCAGGTCCCTGGTAGCCTTATCGCTTAGGAAAAAGGCCTCCAGTCTCAGTGTCAATATACCTGCTACTGCCATAAAAAAAAGTGCAATAATAAGAGGGCGAAAGCGAGGTAGTGATAGATCTCCCGAACGCGATCAATAGAAAATATAAAAATGACGATCGTTAAATACAACAATGTGAGAAGAAAATAATATCAACTTGTGTAAATGGAATTTAATAGTCTTTGCGAGCAATGAAGCACAGAGGCTTGCCTTCGCGTCTGGTGTACATGTATTGCATAAAGTGCAATAACGAGCCAAAAAACTAAAATCTAAATAGCTCACGAAGTTGGAAATTCTTCCGATTTGCTCTAATTTTTTTGACGTCCACGTCGTCTATCGAGTAAATCGGTACAAGTAGACATGACAGATGAGGGGTCTATCTATAGAAGAGTGAAATCTCCTGTCGATCAGTAACAAATGCTTATTTTTATTTAAAAAAAAGATAACTTTGAAAAAAATATGCCACTGTCCCACACTTTGGTCTTGGCAATACTGCGTCACTTGTAAAGGCCATGAAGTCATGTTTACACTGACTCGTCATACGCGTACGGATTTATGTGCCTCCATGAAAATTTCGCAGCTATTTTTACAAATATCCAAAAACTAACTATCTGCGACCTTCCTTCGGCCAAGGTTAAGAACCTAAAGAAGCGATATTCGAAAAAAAATACATTTTCGGAACTGTCATGTTTTTCGACGGTCGTGCCTCAACCTAATCAGTTCGTGAACGCGTCTATAGTATTTTTTGCCTAAAACTTCCTAGGTGTCCATTTTTGGGTTTCACGTCTTGACGAACCTAACATAAATAAAGCAACGATATATACAATGGACTATTTATATGAGTACCGACAATATTAGGACTGACATTGAACGGTACCAAAGACTCCAAATTTAGACAAATGGTTACGCGAATTGAACTTGACTTTATATTGATACGTTAGCTGGAAATCGTGACAGCCACGTCGGTTTCAGATTTCAAATTACGTATGAGTAATTATTATTTTATTTCCGGTTATTTTCGTCTTTTGGGGTTTTCTATTTTTATTTTTTCCATCTCTTTTTATCTTTTCTATCAGTATTTTCTCCTCATTTATTTTTCCTGTCATACACCTTATTTTTGAAACTGCTCCATATTTTTGACATTATGGAACTTGGAGTTTTAGGTCCGGATAGATTCGGCAAGGACCACGCCCATACAATTCTACCGCAATTAAAACGTTGCATTATTTACAATTTTTGCCCTTTTTGTTTCTCAGAACGCCGTGAAAGTAAGGAAAGCGTAATGACGGTACTATACATATGAAAGTAACGCGTGTATAATTTATCTAATATGCATCTTCGTGCATTATGATCTACTTTCAGATTTTATCGTTAAATTAGATGCAATGTCGGACGAGAAATATTGCGAATAAATGAGCCCAGATTAATGGCCCCAGCAAGTACCATAACATGTTTTTAAAATGGGAGGTCGTGCTCCGAATGTCCCAGTTCCGTTTACCTTTTTTCATGTATTTCATGAGATTAGCAGTTTTGCTATATGCTATGCACTCGTTTAACAATTTTCGAATTTATGGGTTGCCATTTCCTTGCGAAAATCCATATAGAAACTCATTTTTGTTTATTTTTTAAACAAATAAGAGCTTTGCTAATTGAGAGAAACACTTAATGATTATAAGAAATATGCCGCTTCAGAAAATATTCCGGCTGCTGATTTGTCAGATCTCGTAGAGTAGTGGAAATAAAAAGCTCTCATTTTGGGATTTTACTAAGTTGATCCCAATAAAAATAAATGGGTATATAGGTTTGTGCAAATAAATAGAAAAATCTGGCAACGTTGTCGTTATCTACAATTATTCAATTTAACATAACTCACCTTTGCGATAACATTTTGTGATTTCGGTACTTTTCCCCAAAAATGCTGGTTGGCCAGATCTCTAGTCAGTAACGGAAATACAAAAACTGTTACTATTTATTGCTTTTATTAAAGAAAACAAGTGGTCCATTCAATAGAAAAATTTGGCAACGTTGCTTAATATTACTTTTGAAGCTGATGACAACGTGTGCATGAAATGAAAACTTGAGCTTCCCACCTTTTGGTATTAGCAATTTTTCCATCCATTATCCAAAGAAACCACTCACAAGGAAACGCCCTAACCAACTACGCTTCACCCAGGGCCCGCACCTGTCCTGCGATCCGAAGACCACAGGGCAGGTACGGACGCCGATAGCGGGGCAGAAGATTGTCTTTTATTGCACTCTCTTTTATTCCCAATAGAGACCTTAAATAGCTTCTTATCCTAACTTATAATCTACCCACCACCACAAAGTCTCTTCCATTACATATATTCCTTAACCTACCTTAATTCTACCCACCACCTCACAACCCAACAATCGACTTATATTTGTGCCTAAGCAACCCAAACTAATATAAACATTACGAAAGTGCATGAGTAACACCTCCGTATCTTTTAAAAGTGCGCAGCCATTCGTTAACCACCTCAACATCTTCCCTTGAAATTCCCCCCCCTCGCCTCCCCTCGTCCTCCACCTTAATCCGATATTTTCCCATACTTTACCTTCTCCATTTAGTCTATTTCCTTCATCCACCCTTTCTCTCAACATACACCTCTCACTCACATGCACCCTATCCTCTCTCTCTATACCACGTTCACACATCCCATTCGTGTCGCTTAATTTAAAACGCCAGAGGTACTCTTTCATGTTGTCATGGCCAGTTACCCTTAAAAGCCAAATCTAGCTTCTCACCTCCAACATCTTTGCACACCTCATAGGGCCCTTTCCCTTTCGCACTCACATCCCACCTTTCTTGCCATCTCCTCCTTGCTACCTCTTTTCTCGCTCTCCTAATGTTCTTAAGCCCTATTAGATTCTTCCATTCGACATCCCCAATTTCCCTTCCCTGCGTCCTGCCTTTCCCAGCCTCCCTATCCGCCACTTTCATACCTCCTTGCGTTCTTCTCATCCATTCCACATTCACTCTGAACCCATTCATCCCCAATTATCTCATTCTGCATTGCACCTTTCTTTTCCACTTATGCCTCGTCTTGTAATTGCAGATCATTCTCACCGTCATCTCTGAATCAGTAAAAATCCTGTAATTACCTAACTCCTCTTCCCTTTCTATCAAGTCGAGCATATACTCAACTCCCAAAAGCTCTCCCTGCACTCCCTCAGCACCATTCCTAAACCTACCATTTTCTGTCCTTGTCTCTCCATTAACCCTAACCCACAACCATCCTATACCTGTTACCTTTTTCTCACTCATATCCACATACGCTTTCACCTCTTCCTCACCAACATCTCCCTCACTCTTCCTGCTCAGTTTTTCTGGTGGATATTCTCTTTCTCTGACCTTATTTTCCTCCCACTCGTTTCTCATCCGCTCCCTAAACTCATACCTGACCCTCGCCTCTATATCAAGGGGCGTCATCCCATTCATAACCTGAAATCTCTCACTCGCCACTGTCCTATACGCTCTAGCCACAATCATTCCAAACCTACGTTGCGTCGCTTCCAACTGCTTGTATCATTCGCTCGTATGTCCCACACCTCACTCCCATACAAAATCGCTGGGCTTACCACCATATCATAAATCATCCTCGCTTTATCCTTGTTCACTCCACCATCTTCACATGCTCAATAAAATTTAGCTTCCTATCAATCGTCAAGCCCAGGAAATCCACATATTATTGGCACTCAATCCTTCTCCCATCCATTCTGACAACCGGTTCCCAAATTTTCCCTCCTCTTTCAAGAAACATAAGCTCAGTCTTTCCCTCATTGAACTCAGCAAAATTTTCTCTCTCTCACTCCTTACCATGTACCATGTTCTCTCCCATTTCCTCGCTATTTCGCGCACTGATCTCCACGGAATCACAATTACTTGGTCGTCCGCGAAAGTTTGTCCTTTCACTCCCTCCTCTCTCTCTAGGTCAGATATCCTTCTCAGCCACCCTTCCATGCATAACAGCCACATGGTCGGCCTCAGGCTCGACCCTTGTGGACATCCTCTCCCCGGTTGCCTTTCCGATTTTCTACTCATCACCTTTCTCTCCACCAAAAAACTCCAACATATATCCCTCATTCGTTTCGGCATTTCCATTCTCTACATTTCCCAATCAATCGTTGCCGGCCATGCCAAATTAAATGCATTCTTCAGATCCAGGGTAACAATCATACTGTGCAGACCACTCTCCCTCCTCACTCGTAACACACTTTCAATTGCCTCAATTGTGTCCCTTCCTCCCCTGAATCCAAACTGACTCTCGCTGAACTTTAGAGCTCTCTCACACCAAGTTCTCAACCTTTCATTCAACACTCGATCCAACACTTTTCCTAAGGTGGGTAACAGGCTTATAGGCCGAAACCCTCCCTTTGCCTTTGGAAGCCAGCGAATTCTAGCACGCTACCAAGCCTTTGGGAAGTATCGCATTTCCCAACACCTGTTATAGATCTTCAGTAACGATCCCCCAATGCCTTTCCAGATTGCCTTCATTGCATCGTCCGAAATCCTATCGTTCCCACAAGCCTTCCTCTTCTTGAGGTCCGAAATTATGCCATCTACCTCCATTTTACCAATTTCGACATTGTATCACACATCCCTGGCTAACTCCCTATTACTAGCCCTCTCCACCATGTACCTAGTCCTCTTCCCTTCCTCGTGTGGTGTCAACTTCGGATGGTACATTTCCAGCAAAAATTCAACCTCCTCATCCTGGCTCGTTGCCTCTCTTCCCTCTCCATTTATCACCGCTTTCTTGCCCTTGCATATCCCTTTCTTTCTCAAAAAATCCCACACTCTCTCCCACGATTCATTCTCAGACATACTTTCGATCACTACCCTAACATGCTCTATCTTCTTAATCTTTACCAGTTTCTTGTGCTCATTCCTTTCGTTCAACCAGACCCTCTTGCATTCCTCCCTCCGTGCCTGATCCCTCTCATTTTGATATTCCATCCTCACCCTCTTTACATTTCTCCTTGCCGCTGCCAACTCACCATCCCACCACTCGTTCTCGTCCCTTTCATTCTTACGTTTCCTTACACACAACCATGCAGTTGATTTGTAACCTCTCAGCCTCCCTCTCTATCTCTTCCTCTCTCGCCATTTCTCCACATTCATCGCCACTCAAGTCCATTACTATTTCATCCCATCTTGTCTGTTCAAAGTCATACACCCATACCTCCTTCCTTACTTCTTTCATCCTAACATCCATCTTGAACCTAACGTATCTGTGGTCGCTGAGGGTCTCCTCCTCCTCGACCATCCATTCTTTCACCCTTGCATTCCTAGCCATGGTTACATCCACCCAGCTTTCCCCTCTCACACCACTAAAGGTCGAGAGGGAATCACTCTCATTCGCAATCTCCATTCCTTCTTGTATCGCCCACAACCTCAACTCTTCCACTCTTGCATCCGTCACAATCGCTCTCCATGCTTCATTCTTGATGTTTAAATCTCCTCCAATCAGAATCGGTCCTTTTATCCCTTTTATTCCATCTTTCAACTTCCTTAGTCTCCTATTTGTTCTTCCTCCCGGTTCGTCGTACATACTAATAACACATACTTCCTCATTTATCCCTTCTATTATGACACCCATCACATTCTTACTGATCAGGTCTGACACATACCTTGGCCTCACACTGTCCTTCACTCACACCTCCACTTTCGCTTCTTTGTCGCATCCATATCTAACATACCCTTCTCATTCTCTTACCTCAATAAAATCACATCCACTCCCCACTCTCTTACATTCCTTTTCAACAGATTCGTCACCTCCCTTCCTCTCCTCACATTCAACTGCAAGAACTTAACTTCACCCGCCACCTAATTTTCATTTTGAACGCTGGACATTCCCCATCCATTGCCGTACGCCTTTTTTCCCCCTTTTTATCCCCGAGCTGTTTCCAATTCGGACAATCCAAATCGCCTTCCTTCTTGCAATCTTTATTCTCATGTCCCTCCCCGCATTTATCACAACGTGTGCATTGGCAGTTTCGGTATCTTTTTCCTTAAAATGCTGGTTTGTCAGATCTCAGATAGTAGTGGAAATAAAAACTGAGATTTATCCGCTTTAGCGAGCAATCAAGCAGTAAATGGGGTGTTGCTTTTAAAATCTAAATTTATCGTGTTCGCAGAAAAATCAGTAAATGTGACAACGTTGCTACTATTTTTTTTTGTCCAACTACAATTCTATCAAATTTTGAATACAGTTTTGAGCATTTCCATATTTCTGCAATATATGCATTTGTTTTTATTCTACGAGGACTATCCTATAAGAATATTTTAAATTTTGAGACAGTGGCGTTCGGAAATTTTTAATGAAAGAGTAATTGCATAATTATCAGACTGAATTAACGGACGTATGTTTTATGGGTTTATGCCATTTAAGAAAAAAATCATCTGTCAAATTGACAGCTGACATGAGCTTGGATGCCACAATATGATTTCCTTGCCAAATCTATATAGAAGCGTGATTTTCGTTTTTATTGCTAATTGAGTGAGACACTTAAGATTATCTCTGTATGTACAAGAAAAATAGGATAATCTGGCAACATTGCTGATACTATTTTTGAAGTCAAGCCTTGTAAGAATTTTTTGTTTTGACACAAGTAGGCAGTGTCACTACATTGTCTCAAAAATGCTGCTTTGCCAGATCTCGCAGAGTAGTGGGAATGAAAACATAATATTTTGGGGTTTTATTAAGTCGACCTGAATAAAAATAAACATCTAGAGTGTTCCGCTTAAAGTAGTGCAGAAAAATAGGAAAATATGGCAACGTTGTTGATATGGACTTTTTTGAATTTAGCATATCCTGAAACTTCCTTAACAATTTTTTACGTTTTCTCCAACTTTTTCCCATTTTTTCGAAAATTTTTGGGTCGAATTTGGGAGATGGACGGTATAATTCCCAAAAATAAATTTACGGTGTTTGCAGATAAATAGAAAATATTGGCAACGTTGCTGATACTATTTTCGAAGCTAGTGACAACGTGTCAATTTTGATACGACTGGGCAGTTCCTGCACCTTTTTCCTGAAAACGCTGGTTAGCCAAATCTCATATAGTAATGGCATTAAAAGTTGATATTTAGCGGCTTTATTAAATAGAATATGGGGTGGAATAATGTGGGTAAATCTGACAACGTTGCTAATACTGTTTTTTAATCCAGCAAACAAATTTTGAGTATAGTTTGAGAGTTTGGGTTATAAAAGATTTTTTTTTGATTCTTTAAACAGTGTCGTCCGAAAATTTTAAATAAAAGGGTAAGTGCATTAATAAAAATTAAAAACAGATTTATATGTATATATATTTATACGCGATCTCTTCCGTCATTTGTAAAATTGTATACTCCGTAACACCTATGCCCGAAAACCACAGAATCATTCAAAAACTGACCTTTACCTTTAATTAAAAACCACGACTGTAAGTGTACTTTACAACATTTTCACGACCATAAAGAGCGAACACACATGTTAAGTGTCCGCGTCGGAAATATCGTATTCCGCCTTTCCAATTGATCGACAAATAATTAGAGGTATTAATTGACTTTTTGAATGACAAGGTTCCCAATAATAATAATAATAATAATAATAATGGTAAGCGCTCCGGTTTTATTTGTTTTGTATTATGGCCGCGCTACTTTGGCAACGTTGACGTGCGATTATATGGCGTGATATCGATAATCTCCATATCGCTATGGGCGTGGATTAGTTGAGTTTGATGACAGCAATAGATAGAGGTTAGAATATATCGAACACAATCCGGCAACGTTGCGCCAGGGATTAAAAGTGAATCTTGATTGAAGATTACCATGGAGACCAATGAATGAATAAGACAGTAGGCGACTATATAATTTTGACATACACTATATGGGGGGGGGTCGTCGGACCTTTCCATAGGACGAACTTTAAATATTGAAATGACACAGTCGGATACAAATTCTTCTATAAGTCTTCCAAACAGGAAAAATGTTTATAAAAGTAATAGTCTTGGTCCATTTATTGTGAATATACAAGCGAAAAACAAGATCGTCCCACCCCATACAGATGAGCAGTAGGTAATTTGAGATCTAATGATCGTCTTTATTATTGTTAACTTTGATGAAGTGTCCATCTCACTACCTCAGCCTATAATGAAGTAATTGTAAGTTCTTTTTGCTTTTAGT
>JAEQML010062251.1:0-24624 GCA_016904865.1 Pissodes strobi | reverse complement strand
TCTATATGAATTTGGTAGTAAGGACTCCACACACTAGTACAGTTTTCTAAGTGTGATCTTACAATAGATGTGTAAAGCAATTTAATCGAGTTGGTGTTTCTGAAGTCCTTTGTGTTTCTTTTAATAAAACCTAACATTTTTAATGCTTTGTTACGGCAGCTATCTATGTGATGGGAGAATGTGAGCTTTGAGTCGAAAAATACTCCTAGATCTTTAATGAGATTGACACGCTGAATGTCACATCTGTTGATTTGATAATTATTAGGAACCGTGATAAGAGATTTAGAAAATTGGATATATTTACATTTATCAGTATTAAGGACCATTTTGTTCCTAACACACCAGTCACAAAATCTGTCGATTTCCTCCTGACACTGCGCAATGTAACTGTCACTGTTAATCCTTTTAAAAATTTTCAAATCGTCCGCGTATAAAATATATTCAGATGATTAAAAAGAATTGCATATATCATTAATATAGATGTTAAATAGTAATGGGGCCAAATGTGCCCCTTGAGGAACCCCAGAAGTAACACTTACGATTTTTGAAAACTGATTCTTTATTTTGACAACTTGTGTTCGACCAGAAATATATGAATTGATCCATTGCAAAAGAGTGCCATGAACCCCATAACCAGACAATTTCCTTAAAAGCAACCGATGATCTATTTTATCAAAGGCCTTTGAGAAATCGGTGTAGACCGAGTTCACAACATTGCCTTTCTCCAGGGCCTCCGATATATATTCAGTGCAAAGCAACAGATTGGTAGTAATTGATTTATTTTTAGAAAGTCCATGTTGCTTCGAAATTATAATATTTCTAAAGGAGTCCTCCATAAAGTCAGTTATTATTGACTCCATTATTTTTGATATAAGAGATATTTTTGAAACGGGTCTATAATTCTTAATACAAGATTTACTGCCAGAGATATATAAGAGAGTTTCCAAACCATTGGAAAAACTCCATTAGCCATAGAGTTATTAAATATTAGCCAGAGGAGCCTTGTGAAAAAGAACATTCTTTTAAAAATTTAGCAGTGAGTTCATCTGGGCCTGGACCCTTATTTAAATCAATTTTATCGAGTCGCGTCAATACGTCCAAAATGCTGAAATTGTAGGAACTAATATTCAAGTTGGTGTTAGAGCAGTAAATTTCGTTTTCATGAAGAGGGACAGTGACAGTGTTTACATATACAGAAGAGAAATAATCCGCAACAGCATCCACAATAATATCAGATCCAGAGGAGTACTCTGCATTGTCAAGGGTCATCACCTGCGGTATGCCCCTGCAATCATTCTTACTTTTAATAAAATTCCAGAAGGTCTTGATATTACTATGTATACCCTGCTCTATACCATGAATATATTGTTGATAACACAGCCTAGAGAGTTCCTTACATTTAGACCTGAGATTACAAAATGTCAAATATGTTTCAATACACTTTCTTACTTTATATTTAATATGAACTTTTTTTTTTCTATAATCATATTTTTAAGTAGTGGGGTATACCATACAGGAAATTTAAAATCGCATCTTATAATTTTTCTCGGAACAAATACATTAAAACAGTCATTCAAAATACTATAAAAACTATGGACGGCATTATCTACATCACAATTCAAAACAGAGTCCCAATTAACATTAATTAAAAATTCATTAATACTGACATAATCAGAGCTATCAAAATCGCAAATACTCTCCTCATACTTTAAAGGTTTAAAACTGTCACATCGTGCTTAAAAAATAACGCTTTGTGATGTTGGTCACAAGGCACCAAAAAATCACATGCAGATTCTATCATTGTATCACCGACATTACTAAAGATTAAATCGTGAAAAACATTGTTAACGTTTGGAATGTGGTTTATTTGACTTAAACCAGCTTAAGATATAGCACCCAACAATGTCTCGACAGCAGCACAATTTCTAGGAGTAGACACATTAGAGTCCATTTCATCAACAATGGTCAGAGCGGGAAGATTGTAGTCACCAACGATGTAAGTAGCACTACCTTCATATAGATCGCAAAAATGTTCAATATTCCTACAGTGTTCTTCATAATCATCCTCATTGCATCATGGAGGAAAATATACACTGCACAAAATTATATTCTTATTATTAACAGTTACTAACACCCAAGCTTCCTCGTGACTCGTAGATGGATGCGGGGCCGTCAATTCTCTTGCATTTACTTCATTCCTGATAGCAATTAAGACTCCCCCCCCCCGGCTTTTGTCAGTGGCTATTGGGTCCCGATCAATCCTAAAAACATTGTAATTCTGTAGGCCTAACTCTGAGTTATTGAAGTTTCTTGTTAGCCAGGTTTCAGTCAGCATTAAAATATCGAAATTGCATGAGGATACACTAGATGAGAATTCAGAAAGTTTTGTTCGGAGACCCCTAACATTCTGGTAATATAAATTGAAATGTTTTGTCATATTATGGAATGGATGTTTTGTAGCAATAATAGTACCATTTAAGTTTTTTCTTTTTCTTTGATTTTTTCGATGAGAATCTCTGAAGTTTTGATCACATTTATTGAACTTTACCATGTCATCTTCTTTTTCCCAGTTAGGGGATGGTGTGTCATGTGCTAATGCTGAATCACTGGTCCCGGAAGTCTTGGAAAATTTAATTCTAATTTTTCAGTGAAAATATAGCTATTAACAACAAACATAATAACTTCTTTTTTGGCTTCATAATTCAAAGTACCGTTACTGCATAAAAGTGGTAAAAAGATTCCTTGCTTTCCATTAAAAAACGAGTTAATAAGTACATTTTCAGTGTGTAGAAAATCGTTAAGGATGGGGCTTCGTGCATAATAGGTATTACCTATAATAATAAGGTTTGTTTTTGAGGTGAGTAAGTTTAGAACATCGAGTTCCTCGTTGGTTATACGTGTACCCTTGATTGCATTACATGGAGATAGAAACAGAATAACAAAATGATTCTTGTCAAATTCCCTGCTAAGATCCTTGCACACCTTCACAATACCACTGAATAGAGTATTTTCTCTTATTTGACAGTTGATGTCAAATTGATTTTTAGTTAAACCCTTGAATATTAACGCACTCCCTCTTGCATTCTCTCCGCCGACAATAAGTAGTTTTTTCTTTGGAGTATTATTGGTTTTGATTTGCTTAGGCATTTGACCAGATCATTCGGAGTTAATTGCGATGCTGGTGTTGCTTTGCTTGAGGCCATTTATTGTTTGACGCGACTCCTTTAATTCCTTTGCATAAACATCATTTTCGATTTCCAAAGTGTTCACAGAAACTATTAGATTCTGGTTTAGAGAAGTAAGTTCTTTAATTTTCGCTTCCAGTTTGGCCTTGTCCTCTTGCATTGATTCTACTTGAGACATTATCTCAACTTCCTTATTTTTTAAAAGTTGGAATTGATTAGTTAAAACGGTGCTGCGGTCATTAAGATTTTTCAGCTGATCTGAGAGTTTGCCTTCTGCTTCCGAAACGACATCCTCAAATATTTGGTTATTTCGCCTAAGCCTCTCGATGTGTGTATCTCTGCTTCTTATTTCCTTTTCAAGATCGTCTATTTTTTTCTCGTTTAGCTTGTCTTTCTCTTCTCTTGCGTTGAATTGGGCTTGACAATACGATGAACAAAAAAATTTATATCCACCGAGTTTTATTACTTCAGTGTTACGGTCCATGCAACTCGGGTGAAAAACAGCGAAACAATATATGCAACAAAAGTTCAAGAACTCTTTATTCTTGCAACATTTAAATGAACGCGACATCACTTTGGACACTAAATAACGTTTTTAAGGTAGATTTCAGCAGCAGAACATTCTCGAGAAGTAAAACCTTTTGTTGGAATGCAGCATTCTCTGAACATAGATTTTGTTGAATAATTTCCCGAATAATGGTACCAACATACATTATTGGAACCTCATTGGAAGGTATTGGTTTTAAATTTAATCCACCGCGCCTACAGCACGACATATGGAAGGACGTTGGGAATGGTTTACAAGAACTTATCCTTAAAGTTGATAGGCATTTATTGATTCTATTAGCAGAAGGCGAATGTAATGTGAATTCGCGCCAATTTTTGTTTGAATCTTCTAATGGGGATCGCTCAACTGTTGCTGCTTAAGCAGTGAATTGAAAAAATGCAAAATATTACCCGATATATTTTGAACTCGTGAACGTAAATAATATTTGCCTACCCTATTATTTGATTCTCACAAATTATGCTCTGAGAAACGAATAAAGATTGAGAGAAATAGTTGCGACTCATCCTGGCTGGATGGTTAAATTTAGGGTGTTGATATAATGATTGCTACCAATGTATATAGTTGTTCAGTTAGAAAATCATGAAGATTTGCGCTTTGTTTTACGGAAGGATGATTAATTAAATTAAGATGTTTTTGATTTTATCTTTCTTATCAAATAAGAGAGAAAAATGACATGGACATTGATTAATGAAAATAAAATATTTAACTCTTAACAAGAAATAAAATACGTGGGATTATAATCGACAAAGAAACACCTCTAAGACAGGCGCATAGTTGGATAGAATTTTAAGCGCAAGTTTGGATATAATTTTAAGCGTGCTTCCGTTGGAATATTAGGCTTCCCTTCCCTTGAAAAAAAAAACACCGTAAAGTATAAGAATCGCAGTTTTGAATTTTAAACGAAACTGACAATTTTTACCAATATTAAGTGAAGAACCTCTTATAAATCCCTAAACTATATTTTTCTCAGCAGGCTGCCACAAGAACTGGCACCTCGTTATTAATTTAAACTGAAACTAATACCCCTGAGCTATCGCTTAATATTTCCGAGCATAAAGCGCTGTTTACTGCAATTTTCGCTAACTATATATTAAGATTTCTCATACTCGGAAATCTCATAACGTATGCAAAGTACTTTTACGTGATTCACTCGACGTCAAGCCAAACCCGAATATTAATTTATTACTTACGTGAGATTTTCAGGGTTCTTTGAAAACCCGACTTCACATGGATCCTTCAATTTCCTTTATGAAATATTAATTTTACCCACATTTCAGCCAGAAGCCATACAGAATTTGGGATATTCGAGAGATATTTTTTTTTATCTTATTTTCATGTAGAAATATGATAATTTGCGAAATAAGCTAAAACCGGATGGAAATATATAGTCAGGCATAAGTATGAGTCAAATAATAATGAATTTAAGAGGCATGGCAATAATAATAATTTTTTAAACTCTAGCTTTCGTTATAATAACAATCAGAATAAGTTTGTTCCTAACGAATCTTGGAATTTCATAGATACCACAGACTGAAATAAAATAATTAGCCAACGCCGAACGGTATACGGTAAAACTAAATTTGCTCGGCTACGAGTGATTAGATATTTACATAGGGAAGCGCTTATTGCGATTAATTACTTGTGTTGTGAGGTCATAAATACAATTCTATTAATTCATAACTGAAGGCCTGCCGACAAGAATATTGTCAATTATTGCTTTGAGGATTTGCATTTCGCCATATTTCGCGATTATTTGTCAATTAGGTTGCCCTATTGTTACATCTGCTCTACCAGCGTGTAGGAGAATTCAAATTCAAAAAGTGCTTTATTAGTCTAAAATTATGAATTTTGTTGACAAGGCGTAGGTAAATAAAAGTAGGTAACATCAACATTCATGGTGCGGCTCCACTTCCAACCATGGCATGGCGGCGATCCAGAGACATAAGTATTCCGGCAATTCCAGGAACACAAACATCCCGGTACCCCAGAAATGCCTGGCAAGTCGCCGAATCGCACCAAAAGTTAACTAAACTTAAACTATGCTAAACTACCCAGAACAATCAAATACAAACAAAGAGACAAACAATGAAATACAACATGACATGGTACAATTATTATAATAGATCAATAAGTTTAAAGCTCAGTTTAAAAGTTAAGCCAGTAAAAGTAATGGTCAATAAAATAAAATAGTCAATAAAATAAAATAGTCAATAAAACAAAAACGTCAAACAACAAAAAACAAAAATTAAACCTAAAAAATAATTAACTCACAATTTTGTCAAGCCTAGACTCATTATAATGATTAGTGTCAGAATTTTCTATACATTATACAACTGGCAATACATATCTACATGTCAAAGCGTGTCCTGGTAGAATTCAGTCAAAGTGTAATATGCCTTACTAAAGTAATTTTTTTAGTAAGCAACGAAAGGTCTCAATGGAATGCACTGTCCTTAAATTGGTTGGTAAATGATTAAACATTTTTCGACCCTCATAAATTAGTGATTTTTTTACTAAAGTAGATTTGGGAATTGGTAAAGGTAAAATGTGCGCCTGACGCGTCTCAATTTGAGGAGTAGGTCCCTGGAGTGTATTGTGTTTTTTAAAGATATGGGTTTTCGTCTCTAATATGAAAAGGGAAGTTAGAGTTAAAATCCGTTGAGTCACAAAATGTGGTCTACAAGAATCCCTATGAGTAATGTTAGCAATAAAGCGAACAGCTTTTTTTGGAGAACAAAAAGCGCATTAGGCCTTGATTTGCAACACCCCAGAATGGTATACCATACCTAAGGTGAGACTCAGCAAAGAGAAGTAAACTGTCCGTGCTAGTTGTGGACCTAATTCTTCCCTTACTACTCGCACAGCAAAACATCCTGATGACAGTCTTCTTCCTAACATCAACACATGATCTTCAAAACGTAATTCCCTGTCAATTAGAATACCTAGAAATTTGGATACTATAGTTTCTGGTATTTAAACCCAACTATGTGGGTTTTACTGAGGTTTAAACAAAGACGGTTACAGGCAAACCAGTTTTTAATGATCTTGAGATCACTTGCTATAGTTTCCTCTATTTTTCCACAGGATCGATGTGTCGTCGGCAAAGAGAGTGAATTCTCCAGAAACATTAAGTTCAACTATGTCATCAATATAAAGTAAAAATAAAATTGGCCCGAGAACGGAGCCCTGAGGAACTCCACAATTGATGTCCAGAACAGAGGACTTTTTACCCGAGTGCACAACAGATTGGCATCGACCCTCAAGGTAAGACCTAAACCAGGTGTGTACAACTCCCCGAAACCCATACCTCTCAAGCTTCAACAGCAGAATTCTGTGATCTACACAATCAAAGGCCTTGAACAGATTACAGAAAACTGCTGCCGAGACACTACCTTGATTCACACCAAAATAAACACTCTCAAGAAAACTGTAAATTGCATCCTGGGTGCTCTTAGATGTCTGAAATCCAAAATTCCAGACAGTTAATACCTTTAATGATTGAAGATAATTACAAATCCTTTTCTTCACAAGTTTTTCTATGACAAGCAGGAAATGCACCTTCAACCCAAGAATTATTGATAGCAACGGACAGCGCTTCTAGAGCTTTAACAGGTAGCCGCAAAAGCACTTTCGGAGAGATTTTGTCTTCACCACTAGACTTTTTGTCCCTTATTTCAGATATAGTTGTCCTAATTTCATGCATGTTTGTATCATAAAAAGCAAATGTACCAATGGTGTTCAACATTCTTAAGAAAAGACAAAGGGTCTGAAGGGGATGCCCGGTTTTGGGTTAAATTATTCGCTACATTGCAATAAAATGTATTGTTTTTGACTGAGTTCTTGCGAAAATCATTAATTATGGACCAACTTTCTTTTTGCTTATTCTTAGCCTCAAAAAGCATCTTATTATAGTACATATTTTTTGCAGATTTAATGAGCTTCCTATAACACTACGATAAGCATTACAATAGTTAAGAAAACTTTGATCATTACTGAATTTTTTTAAGTAGTTTAAGGAGCGTAAATTATTCCCTGATATTCTTAAACCTTTAGTAAGCCAAAGCTTAGGCTTCTTCTTTTTTTTCTTAACTAGTTGTATGGGAAATGCCAAATTAAATACATCGCATAACATATTGTAAAAATTAGCAATAGGGTCAAAACTGAAAATTATATTTTGCCAATCTACTCTATTACATAAGGAATAAAACTTATTAAAATTACGAGAACTGAATATTCTACCAGGACTACGTCTGGATTGTTGTTTTGTAATTTATGGGATTTTTATAGTGCAACTGACCGCCTCATGATCAGAGATGCCTGCATTCAAAATTGAGCAGGATACTTCCTCATAATTTGAACAAAAATAATCAATTAAAGTTGAACAATTATCTGTGATCCGAGTTGGTTTATTAACATGCATATTTAATCCATATGTCACAAGCATATTTGCAAGCAGATTAGTAGTTACAGAATCTTTGTCACCAAAATTAATATTAAAGTCACCGGCTAAGATAATTTTTGAAGAAGATGGAATAGTGGATAGAATCAAATCCAGGCGGTCAAAAAACTCTTTTATTACTCCTGAAGGAGAACGATACAAACAAATAATATATAATCTAAGCCGCTTGCAAAAGCATATTGTGAATTCATATGTCTTCTCTTCTATTAGATGATTATACTTATCAATTCCTATAAGAGAGCCGCCAAGGTGCGAAGATTTTCTTAAGAGTATGTGTCCCACCATGCAAAAAATTTTCTCTACACATTATACTTATTAACACATACTCAGGTATACAAAAACATTCACCTGGCTTTAACCAGTGTTCATTAATTAATATTAGGTCAGGAAAACGAATGCTAGCCAAAAACACATAAAAAGTATCACATTTATGTCGTAAGGATTGTATATTTAGTAAAAAAAGTGAAATTATTGAAGAATCTTCGATTGTTAAGTTTAGTTTACTAGAAGCCCCCTGAGGAGGAGGCATGGCTATAAAAAATTCGTATTAGTACTTTTATTTATAAGATCATCATTTATAGAAGTATCATAAATTACTATGGTAACTTTCCTCTTTACTATCATTTTCTTTTTGTGACATATTTGAATCTGTAGAATGATTATTAGAAGATGTGTTAATATAGTGAGTTATTTCAGGAACTGAAGTTGTTTTAATAAATGTTAGGTTTTTCTGCTTAAAAATATTATTTGATGCTACTAAATTTAGGATAATGTTGCTAAGTCTTCTGAGATAAATTTTAGTTTTTGGAAACATATTACAATCAACAAAATGGACAACATTTTCAGACTGAAGAATGACCACGCATGTTCCTGGACAATAAGTTTATACATATTATCACTTTTATGGATATGGCCGAAAAACTTCAGGATATGAGTCGAGATAATAGAAAATGGTCACTTTTGATTTCCAAATTCACTCGATACCGAAACGTTAGTTCGGTGGACTGTATAAGGAAATTTTAGCATTTTTCTCGAGGCTCACATTTTAAAAGCGTCTATGCGGTGCGGTGGTGGTCTGACCTTCCAACAGTCCAAGTTTCAGAGACATACATAAATATTGAAAAGACAAGAGACTGAACAAGCGACAATTTAGTATCTTTAGCGAAATTTTCATCCCGCCCTATTAGGATTTCAACTGCAGCTAACCAGTCGTATTTATCAAAAGTTAATTTTAGGCTTTTAATTAAATTTTACATGAGAGCTGAGGAAGCTAACCGATGTAATCTATCCCAAACATGTACCTCTGAGTTTATGTTAGCAGGTAGGTATCCGAACACACTCATTATCGGGCTTTCGAATGAGCACTCGAGCCGCATTTTTGAACTTATCGACTTAATTCATTAAAACAGATCTAAGCTAAGCTATGAAGACATAGTCGAAATTATACCCATTTTTAAAGACATCATACTGGCGGCCTAAAAGTTTAATATTTATTTTGCAACAAATTACTTGGTAGCTCAGCAGTGACATTTTTTACTGTACGGTGATGGACATTATAGCAAATGTCATTGTTGCTTTGGATATATTAAGGCATCTAAAACCGTCCATGCCTAACCCATTTATCTACAGCCTTGTAAATTAGAGTTATTAAAATTACACGAAAAAACACAATCAAATTTCTTGTCTCTTTATTTTACTAAATTTATGCGTAGACAAAGTTGAATGAATCCATACAAAATGAAAAGAAAAGGCCGTGGGCACCTTTGGCACCTTGAATGCCAGCTACTAGGCCAAATCCATTGAGAAATCCATATATAAATGAGTTTTACTTTTAAAGTACAACGGTGAGTGCTACAGACGCAAAATTTTGGACACAGGCGTAAAATGTAATGTAGCATTTTGCATTTAATGGCGATGTTGCCAATTTTTATACTTGTAATTACATTGTGAAAAACTACCAATTATTTATAAAAAATCAAAATTCTCCTTTTAATTTTAGACCTATGTATTTCAGGTCGATACCAGTTACTTTTTAAAGTCTAAATTTAAACTCGCTTTTTATGAATTTGCATAGCACGAGGAACATATTCCCATGAAATAATTGACTAACATAACCCAATTTGCTAATTTTAAAGGACTAAGGTGATGCTCAGTTTATTTTGTTATTTAACATATATGAACCAAGTTATCAATATAACATTATTTAATAATTATTCAGCTGATAATTTTAAATAAATTACTTTTTTTTCGTAGCTGGAAAAGAAACAAGTCCGAAACGGAGTCGCATTTTATATTAACACGTTGAAGGGCGGCGGGGCGACGACGCTGTACCGCGTCAAGAGATACTTAATTAGGATGTCAATCCTAATTAAGCTGCACAACCTCAATTATTTCCATTTGCTTTGCAACAGTACGCCGTACAGCGTTGGGATTTTCATTTAAATTACTTATAGCATCAAACTCAATGACACAAATGGATGGGATAAAGAGAATCTACTGCCGTATTTTGTATAGTAACTCCCTCCAGTTTACGTTGACCACGTGTTTGCTCTAAACTTGTCATGGCGCTACACAGCGTCTGACGTCTATCAGCGTCATGTTTATTCTATGTATATGTTTATTCTATGTAAAAGAAGCCTGTCGAATGGAACACGACGCCCATCTGCGTCCAAAAATAAAAGAAGAAAACAAGTGCCAAAAATACTTATTTTGATTATTTCTGAAAGAGGAATGATATAAAACCACATAATTGGCTATTTCTTCTAAAAATAAGTACTGTTCCAATTTGATTTTTTTCTTAAATTGCCATCGTATTAAGAATGTAGGACAACGAGCTGCAGATGAAAAAAATTGACTCCCACAACAATTACAAATATTAAGAAGAATAATATAAAATCATTTTAGCTTACAGAAAAAAAAAATTAGAAATATTGACAATTTAAGTTACATGTTTCTGGCAAAAATACTATTTTCAAGAACAGTTAACATATTAAATAAAAATGCTTATCCAAACAATTAAAAAATGCAATCCCATAAAAAGCCATTGCATTGCCAAGTTAATGTAGTTGTAACGATATACTTACACAGTAAATCACAAAATAAAATGTGCTATAGCAAAAAAGCTGTCAATTAGTCTGGTCGGTATTGTCAGTGCCAGAACTGAAGCAGAGTATTATTTTCGTTGTCGTTGTCAGCTTCGTTTATAACAATAATTACAAGTGGAGGAATATTAGAGGCAATTGCATTGCAATTGCCTCTCGAAGCCTCTTGAATTACCTTTTCAACATGATTAACATATTTTTCCCAATTGTCTATAAAAATTTCGTTTATTATCCTTTCTCATGTAGCCAAAACTTCTGAAGGTGATCGCCTAAGATTAGAAATATATTGATCGTATTTTCATTTATATTGAGACCGCACCATTTCAATTGCATTAAACTGACAGTTGTATTTTTTATGGCAGTGGCACACACACTAAAGGGGGATCCTATGGCACTCGACGAGCGGTGCGTGTGTGAAGATGTTGATTTACACGATTCTTAAACAGTTTTAGGTTGTAATTAGGGGGAAACCGATGTCCTGGGAGTGAGTTTCACAGTGATGCAGTGCGCCAGACAAAGGAGTCCTTGTAAAGCGACGTTTTAGGTGTTTCCAGTTGTACGACGAAAGAGTGCGCCCTAGCCGTCTGTCGTGACTGTTTGACAGGCGCTGCTGGGGCGGGATGATGCGGGCCAATTATTGGAAACACCTGCCGTGAAAATATCTATAAAACAGGGAAATCCCGGCCACATGTCTGCAGTGTTTCAGACTATCCAGATCCCGGGTCAACTCCGGGTCGCCGACGAGACGCATAGCTCTCTTCTGAATGGAATCCAGCAGCTTTAGGATGTTCTTAGCTGCGGCACCCCATATGTGTGAGCAATACTTTAAGAACGGTCTTATTTGCGCTTTGTAGAGCAAAGTTTTTTGTTGCGAAACAGCGCACCAAGCTTCTGCGAGGAGGACTTTGCGATGTTAGCAACGTGGTCATGCCAGGATATATTGCTGTTGATCGAGACACGCAGTAGTCCAGATGACGAGGATGAAGAAATGGTCGGTCCTGCCATAATGATGTCAGGGCACGCCGTATTAGCTTTCTAGGCAAACGGGGTTGCTTGGGTTTTTGCAGCATTAAATCGGACCAAATTCCTGTCGCCCCAGGTTGGACCTATCTTCAGATCTTGATTAATTGTTGTAATCTGCTCCTGTCTGCAGTTATAAGTCTCAGTCGCTGGTAAAGGTTTTTTCTGATCTAAATTGAGAGGCAAGGGTACTGCCATCTGCAATACTGTAAACAGGATTATTGATTTCGGTTAACAGGTCATTGATATAGATGAGAAACAGAGTTGGTAAAAGTATTGCATCCTGAGGCACTCCCTCATTTATGGTGAATGTGTCTGAGATGTGACCATTAATTGCAACATGCAGAGATCGGTTCTTAAGGAAGCTGGCAAGCCAGCTGCAGGAAGACGCTGACAATCCGCAGGACGGTAGTTTGTTGACCAATCCATCATGCCAAACTCTGTCGAATGGCTTTGAAATATCTAACGCAATCGCTAGAGATTCTCCGTAGTTCTCAATTGCCCTACTCCATATATGTGTGATATAAGCCAATATATCTCCTGTCGATCTCTGTTTGCGGAAGCCGTATTGGTTATCGCTAATTATTCTGTTGATCTCGAGGTACTTGAGTAGTTGCTGATTGACTACACGTTCCATGACTTTAGAGATTATTGGAAGCAAAGCAATTAGACGATAGTTTGATGGCGTGGTTTTCTTGCCTTTTTTGGCACAGGTTGCACTCGAGCGACTTTCCAACAAGATGGTTATATCCCCTTTCGGTAAGACAGAGAAAAAAGTCTGGAAAGAATCGGTTTTAGTTCGTTAGGGCAGTTCTTTAACACGATGGCAGGTATTTCATCCGATGCCTTTTGCGTATCTACCTGTTTGATGATTTTACGAAGATCACGGTGGTGAAACTTAACTTCTGCCATGGTAGTGTTGATGTTGGATATAATAAGATGATCCTTGCCTTGGGAGACGTTTAAGATAGAGTGCGATGAAAACATTTGGGTGAGCATGTTTTTCCTTAGCTGTAGTCGCCGTGACGCCGCGTTCGTCCGTCAAAGGTGGGAGAGACGTTTTTGTAAATTTATTACTAACTGCCTTTGCTACCGACCAGAAATTCCTGGAGCATTGTAAAAGTTTATCCCTGGTCCTTTAATTGTGTTTGTTCTTAGTTTCGTATGTATGTATGATGGCAACCGCGAAACTTATATTCATCAAGAAGGAATTTTTATACTGGAGCAGTTGTTACGTGATATTTGATAATTTAATAAGTTGAATGAATCCATAGAAATTGCAAGAAAAGGCCGTTGGCGCCTTTTGCACCTCGAATGCCAGTTACCAGGCTTAATTCATTAACGCGGAAGACTACATCTTGTAGAAATGACTTTTGCTTTTAAGACACAACGATTAGATATTTTTAAAACTGCCAAATTCTACTTTTAATTTTAGACCTATGTACCACATTTCAGGTCGATACCGCTTACTTAGGCTCTAAATTTAAACTCGCTTTTTACGACCATGCATAATTGATTAACGTAAGATCTAGTAATTTTTAAGGACTAAGGCAGTTAGTCAGTCCTTAGATTAATATGCCAATAATCTAAATCAATATAAGCAAAATTAGTAAATGCTGCAACACGTTTTTCTTATTAAAGTTAGAAGGTAAACAAATAAAGATTTTAATTCAAAACAAGCCTAACACTACAATACCCGGCTCCGGGAGTGGAGTTCTAGAGCGCCACCAGTTCTTACCAACTAAACTGGAAAAGCTCCGCTGGTGTTGTACGGGGTTGTTAGGCACGCTTATCAAAGAAACTCAATATTAACTTTATAAGATAACGCAATCTAAATTTAAAGAACAATTTATTTGTTTCTAGATCTTTTTTTTAAACAGCAACAGTCCTAAAGTAAAATTTTGGAATTTAAAGGCAAAGAAATTTCAAAATACTATTAACAATTAGGGTACAATATGATGGTTGTACGGAGACCAATTCTGTTGTTAACTCGGTACTGTATGCCTTACACTTAAACGCTCTAAACACTACAATCCGAAGTGATCACTTTGGTTTACCTAAGCTTATGGCATATACTTATGCGTGCGCTAGTAGCTGCACCAATTATAAATGTAGCGATAATAATATGTATTGATAAAAGACCACAATAATTATATCAATGGACTAGATAAACAAATGAATAAATGAAGAATACAATTATTGAAAGCTATCTTAAAGCTTGGCTGACAATGCTTGATTTATATTTAAAGATTATATCAGTCAGTCAATAATATCAATCGGTCAGAAAGATAAATGAATAATAGTATATTATATACCTAGGTTGAGAAGTAAGCCATTATTTACCGAGCACTTTTATATCCTGAGGCGCGTAGCGCCGAAGGGTATAATGTGTGAGGTTAATAATGGCCTTCTCAACCGAGGTATATATAGAATTTTTTTTACTACTAACACTGATATATTACCATATTTGATTAAATTTGATTTTTATATTAGTCATTTTCTACTTATTTTTCAAATAGTTCGAAATATCAGGTAGCCTGGAAGTTCAGTTGTCTAACTGACAGAATGAATTTAATTTTAAATGTCATTTTCCCAAAGATAGAGGCTATCTAAAAGTTAAAACCGTAACGTGTGAATAAAATAATTGGAAAATGGGTGAAAATTTTAGTGAGAGTGATTTACGTATGGAAGTATGTACCCCTCCTGAACTTAGAGAGACAGCAACTAAGGCAAGTAGCGATTTGTTGCTAGAAAAATCGAAGAGAGTGTACATTCAAGTATTAATAAGAATACTATGGGGAGTCATGAAAAGTGAGTCATACTCTATATAATTTTTTTACTAATAACTCTGATACAATCCTTATCATTATTTGAATTGATTAGATTTTGAAATTAATCATTTCCTACTCATTTTTCAAATAATCCGAAATGACGACTAGTTGTCAAACTAACAAGTTGAAACTTAAATGACATTCTCCGTTTCTTTATTGACCTAGGTTTTTTTTTAATATTATTATTTACCTAGGGTGAGAAATGTTACTTCTCATTTGAGGAATGGAGTAAATAATGGTGATTTATCATGTTAGTAGTAAAAAAATAAATTTAATCTATCTTAAAGCTTGGCCGACAAGACTAGATTTATATTTAAATATTAAAAAAAAAATATTATCAATTGAAGAAAAAAATAAATGATTAAATAAATTTAAACTATCTTAAAGCTTGCAGACAAGACTAAATTTATCAAAGAAAAAAAAACGATTACTAATCGGCAGGAAAAATATCAATCATATATATATAAAACCTAGTCAATGATACCCCATTAGATCCGGTTCGTCAAGCTCTGGTGGAGGCGCCGGGCAGCAATCCCGGGACACTCGATGGCCCCGAGAGTGAAACTGGCAGAGGACTCGATAGCCCGGTGATAAAATTGGCAGTGGTATAGTCGGAGAAAAACTGGCAGTAGTATAGCCCGGTGATAGAACCCTGTAATAACCCAATACGAATTAGACGAAGCTTCTTATTTCAATGAAAAAACTATAGCCCCCCTTGCATAAATATATTTTCTTTATAAAAAAAATGCCCCCAAAAATTGTCAATGGATTGTCAATGACCATACCATCAATATAAAAAAAAATAGGTATGAATCACCCCTAAAAAAATATAAACTTCCCCATATGATCAAAACTAATCACATTAAAATAAAAAATCGGATATCATAAAAGGAAATAGGTAAAATATCTCGTGGAATGCAATGCAAATGGGGGTCAATAAAAAAAAAGGTTAACACAGATAAGGCAATTAAATCGTTAAAAAACACTTTAGCAATAATTACCTCGCTTGAGTCGGAGGGTGGCTAGAGAATCAACGGCCTCGATCTTGTACGATGAGCTCGGAAAGCCTCTAGTGCAGTACGAAACTCCCAATAACTTGGTAGTGTCGAGCACTGTTTAGGGATTCATTCCCAGATCCCTAAAAGGGTAGTATTAACACAATACAGAAAGTTGAGTCCACTACGACTGCACTAAAGCAAAAAGCTTCCTCTCACACCGAAGGGTATTTCTAGAAGAACGAGCTCATCGGTTTCAGAAAATTTGCCTTTTTCCACTTCCACGGAATTAGAGGACCAACGTCAGATCAGAAAGAAAAAATTGTAGTTCCGAGAACTGCCGTATCGTATTGTGAACTACTTAAAAGCATTAATTAAATATCACCCTGTCGTAAGTTTGAACTTGAACTTGACAAATGTTATATAAACATTCACAGTTAATTACAAACAACTTGAGCGGTCGACGGGAGCGATTTTAATCCTTAATGATGCAGCCATCAGCATTTTGTAACATATAAATACGCAGGCAAACGCCAAGTTCATCAAGGCTTTCGGGTCTCTCAAATCGCTTAGTCTAGTTGCGGGGCAGTACACAGGTACGTCCACTGCTAGCTGTTCTATCCCACAACCCCCATATCTGTGAACACCTCGACACAGGTCCAGGGCGATCAGGTCCTTACCTAACCTGGATGAACGTATGCACAGGTATATGGCATTCGGGGGTTACTAAAAGTATAGAGAGAGTTGAATTTGTGAAGTATCAGAACTTCCAGTAAAGGGATAGTTTTTGGGGAGTTTTAAAAACTAGTGATAAACTTAAACTAGAAAGACTTACCTTATAAATATCAGAACGAATACCTAAATAAAAGGCAACTCCGCTTACATAAACTTTATTAAAAAAATAGTGACGTCGCTTGCTAGAAAAACTTTGAACTAAGCCTCCCTCGAGAAGACATGCATTTCATATTAATTGGGTATAGTGTAAACTCTTAATTCATCTATAATCTTAAACACGCCTTTATTAGTATACAGTCTAACCGTTGTTAAGTTTGTTTGTAAATAAACTTGTTTTTGTTTTTATCGATGTGTCTCCTTTATTATCTCTTCTCAACTGGACGTAGTGCGTTCCTAAATCTGAGGAGCTACTCTCCCACACGCTAAGTAAGGCGTGGCGTCACAGATAAAAAATACAAATCGTGACAGAATGGTGGAGGCGCCTCTACGTCATAAAATATTACTAGAATAAAGTCAAGTCACACAGTTATCAGTACAAGAGTGCCTCCTTCTCGACCTACGTCACAAGTAATAAATTAAATTCAACAATAAAATCAAATAAATCATTAATATAAATGCATATATACATATAATATATACAAATAAGATTAAAATTTAATAAACTAAAAGTAACAAACAATAAGTCAAGCTATCCGTTGCATAGATATATACATATAAAAGCACATATTGGTTTCGAATCACGCGCCGAGGTACGGCCAAGTGCTGCCATCTACAGGCGGTCGGCGTCACCACAGACAGAGTACGGCCACGTGCTGAATCTACGGACGGTCGCCGAAGTACGGTCTGCGTCACGGAAGAGAGGCGCCATCTCGAGGTCTATGTTCATACCTGGAACAAACAAAGAAAAAAGTTAATGCTATTTTTGGCGAAGGTGCAGGCCAATACCGAAAACACAAATATAGTTAAGTATATGGAGCAATACAACATATTTGTATAGGAGAAGCTAAAGGAAACCATGGAGCAAGGAGGAGAAACTAGTGAAGTGGACGAAGATAGGAAAAATATAATTATATGGAACAAGTATTCAAGTAAAATGAAGAAACTAAGCAACTAAAACAAAACACAAAAACTAGGAGAGACCCGAAGCTTCAAAATGTAAATAGTGTAAATATAAAACCCAAGTGCTCATAGAAAATGATATATACAAGGCACTTAGAAGGTTAAAATATAAATAAGAAAAAATATAGTGAAACATAGAAAATATATAGTGAAACATAGCATAATATAAGCTCGAGTGTTAATAAGATAAATATATAAATAAAAACACTTAGAATGTTAGTAAACTGAATGTAGAATAATAAACAATATATAATATAATAGGACATTGAAGGATTTATGAAGAAAAATGAAGCTAGAAGAATGAATTAGGTGAATATTAGCGAGTAGATTAGTAAACTATGTATGCAAAATAAATAGGTGAAGCAAATGTGAAGATATATAGCACAAGTATATGTGAGTTGCTATTAAAATTGTGTATTGGGAGTATATACAGAAAGAATAAATGTGTATATGAGGAAGTATTATAAAATAAAGTGTTCTCTGGCCTAAATAAGATTGCAACGACGGATTGTCTAAAAGATAACGTCACAGCAAAAAATTTAGGCATGGAAAAGTTGAGCATATAGGAACTGAAGTAGCTGGCTAACGTACAAGGAAGCCGAAGCAAATATTTTGATACCCGAGAAGCTCAAAGTTCCAAGGTGAAATGTTACATAAGCAAGAAATGTTTATGTAAAGCATAAAGAGTATAGAAGAAGCATACATAAGTTGAAAAGTTGTTTATATAAAGTGAGAAGATATATAGAAGACGTCGCTTGCTAGAAAAACTTTGAACAAAGCCTTTCTCGAGAAGACATGCATTTCATATTAATTGGGTATAGCGTAAACTCTTAATTCATCTATAATCTTAAACACGCCTTTATTAGTATACAGTCTAACCGTCGTTAAGTTTGTTTGTAAATAAACTTGTTACTGTTTTTATCGATGTGTCTCCTTTATTATCTCTTCTCAACTTGACGTAGTACGTTCATCTGAGCTACTCTCCCACACGCTAAGTAAGGCGTGGCGTCACAGATAAAAAATACAAATCGTGACAGTATTCTAACGATTCGTTACGAGGAATAATTCTAAGATAATAAACGACTTAGTTTTCGTTTACTATGGTTGTAAAGCGACGGCGGTAGCCACAATTAATGAGCTGAAATTAAATTTTTCAAGAAATTCTAGGAAATACTCCTACGAAAATGATAAAGATTTATAAATCTAAATCGAAAGCAACAATTACGGGAGGATAGCCCGTTCCTACTACCCAGTGCCACCAACCGAATATTACAAAAGTTACAACCGGCCGCGTGGAAAAGATAAATATAAATATCTCAAACCAGTCAGAGGCCCCAAAAAGTTATCAGAAGTTATCAAAAGTACTGAAATATTCAAACCAAAAATAAAATTTGAATATGACGGATCAAATGAGGCTTTACAGTAGGCGTTATTAACCCAATTCTTGAAAATATAGAACGGTTTGCTGGCCGTTCTACGGTAATGTAATATAAATTAAGCAAAGTTATACTAATAACATAATACCCTATTTTAGTGATTTGATCAAACCTAAGCGATCTGTAGTTCGCTTATCAACTAAAATAAATATAGTCACAAAGTGCCTGAGGGCAACATAAGGGAAAGGGGTGATCAAAATGAATACTCAAGGCCACAACAGTGTTATAAAAGCTAGTACAAATATATTGTCACGATTTGTATTTTTTATCTGTGACGACACGCCTTACTTAGCGTGTGGGAGAGTAACTCAGATTTAGGAACGCACTACGTCAAGTTGTGAAGAGATAATAAAGGAGACACATCGATAAAAACAGTAACAAGTTTATTTACAAACAAACTTAACAACGGTTAGACTAATAAAGGCGTGTTTAAGATTATAGATGAATTAAGAGTTTACACTATATCCAATTAATATGAAATGCATGTCTTCTCGAGGGAGGCTTAGTTCAAAGTTTGTCTAGCAAGCGACGTTACTATTTTATTAATAAAGTTTATGTGAGCGGGTTGTCTTTTATTTAGGTATTTGTTCTGATATTTATGAGGTAAGTCTTTTTAGGTTATCACAAATTGCTAAGGCACTTTCACTACTTTTTGAAACTCCCCAAAAACTATCCCTTCACTAGAAGTTCTGATACTTCATAAATTCGACTCTCTCTATACTTTTTAGTAGCCCCCGAATGCCGTATACCTATGCATACGTTCACCCAGGTTAGGTAAGGACCTGACAACCTTATACCTGTGTATAAGTGTTCTCAGGGGGGTTGTGGGATAGAACAACTAGAAGTGGACGTACTGCCCAGCGACTAAATTGAGCGGTTTGAGAGACCCGAAAGTCTGATTAACTCGGCGTTTGCCTGCGTATTTATATGTTACAAAATGCTGATGGCTGCATCATTAAGGATTAAAGTCGCTCCCGTCGACCGCTCAAATTGTTTATAATTAACAGTGAATGTTTATATAACATTTTTCAAGTTCAAGTTCAAACTTGCGACAGGGTGATATTTAATTAATGATTTTAATTAGTTCACAATATCATTAACCTATATGTACAATAAAATTAATTTACATTAATAAATGCGGCAACCTTAAGCTTATTGACAACAAATCGAATCAATAAATTTAGAATTAATTAACCGAAGGGGTCAATACTCAATAATTCTTACCGCAAAATATAGCATCTTTTGTTGCTAAATGCAGCATATAAAATGAACTTTAACATATTTTACACTGGCTAAATCAGACTGTTACAATGCATATTAGTAATAAAAATCTCCATATAACTGTAAGTTTTTCTCAATAAATCTTCATGCGAAGACAGGAAAATAAACTATGTTGAAAAATAATTTAAAAAAGTGGTCGCAATGTGTTTTACAACAAACGAAACACCGATAATAGTCCGAAGGGCGTAGATTGGCAGCAGGTAGCGTGAGATAAAATGGATTGATTACGCCGTTTCGATCGGGCGGAACTTTCTTTGGGAATAGCCTGTTACCAAGTAGTTATTTGCTAGGCTATTTCAATTTAAAAGTTTTATTTGAATTTTAAATCACTATCCACGTTTCCTTGGCAGGATTTACGGGTTTTCAATTTAAACTCCTATATTAGTCTCAGATTTAAGATTTGGGGCATTTGGAAATTTAATTTAAATTTTATTCCTGGGTTTTTTGTAAATACTATTGAAAAGTCAATTTGTTCTGAGAAGAAATTGAGCGGTTAAGCATTCACGGTACGAAACCTATGAGAAGGCAAGGATTGTTGAAGAGTAGGCCAATTTAAAGGCTACCCTTATACAAAATGAAAAAATGTACATTTATTCGCATAAAAAATACAAGAACAAAATTAAAATATTTGAAATTTTATAAAATAATCTAGAAATACCTTCTCTTTACTATACTAAATTATAATTCAACTATGATAAAGCGACTCTTTGTCGTATGTATAACAATGCTACTTAGCGTATAGGTACGAGTTTTATGTATGAAGTGAAACATGTATAAATTAGTAAATTTTCTACATAATTTCCAATAAAATACATTTCGATTAACACTAATTTCGTTGTTTCAGTGCATCGATGGAAACTTTAGTCTCGCTAGACTTGAGCTACAATCAGCTGGGTGGAGTACCATTCCATGCATTTAGGGATCTCAAAAGCCTCCATTGGCTCAATTTACATGGGTATGTAAGAGCAACTTTTTAGGCATCACTTATTTGTTTATTTATCAATACTGAAAACTTTTGTTTGTTACCAATTAGCAGATAATAGTCGATACATACACACATATTTAATGTCTTCCTCTTGTGCATTTATCTATTCTATGAATTCATTACGATAGTTATTTTCCACAAGAATAGTTCTGTTTACTGTATTGTTGTGGTTCTACAGATAGATTAAAAATCCTAATTACGATAAAAGCATATTGCTTCCCTGAAAAGTCCCTTTATCATCAGGAAAGCAGTTTATGTATCCACACCGCATATACTGTTTACACTTATGGCCGATTATTATGTTTCAGGAATCAGATAGCATCAACAAACGGCGACTGGTCGCACATGAAAACATCGCTTAATACCCTCTTCGTCGGCCAGAACGATTTAACGGAAATCGCAGATTCGTCTTCGTCATCACCCCACAACTTGCATACAGGAATCCGACAGTTGAAATCTCTAACTTGGCTTAACGCAGATGCAAATAGAATTCATAAAATTCACAAGCATTCTTTGCCATCGTCCCTCAAGACCGTCAGTTTCTCGTACAATCTTATAGAAAACTTTCCACTCGATATTATCGCAACAATGCCTCATCTGGAATGGCTTTATTTAAGAGGAAATCATATAAAAACTATTCCGGAACATACTTTTAGTAGAAAGTTTTGGATTCAAAAAATCGACTTGAATCAGAATTTTTTAAAAACCTTTCCGGCCAGACCATTCAATAACTCCATTTTTGTTAGAGACGTCTTCTTAGGCATGAACGAGTTTGAGACGGTATCTGCCAATAGTTTTTCTGGCTTAGACTGTAGGAGAATTGTCTTATCTTACAACCAGATAGAGCATATAGATGAAGAAGCTTTCGAGGGCGTTTTGAAAACTCTTGAATACTTGGATTTGGATCACAACCGATTAAAAAACATCCCTTTAGCAGTATCACGTCTTCTGGCATTAAGATTTTTATACGTTTCTTTTAACTCTCTCAACGAACTGCCAGTTAATTCGCTAGATAATTTTCGTGAAGGCCTGAAGGCGCTATCATTGAGTGGAAACCGCCTATCTAAAATACCATCCGAAGCATTAAGAAACTGTTCCAAACTCTCTTATTTAAATATCGGTTCAAATCAGATTTATGAAATAAACCCGGACGATTTTGTTGAATGGGGCAGCACTATACAAATTCTGAATATAAATAACAATCGAATTACAAATTTGAATAATAAGGTATTTGCCGATATGCCAAAATTAAAAGAGCTCAATCTCAATTATAATCCACTAAGATTTGTGGACGTGGATGCTTTTTCCGGACTAAACAATCTTGAAACTTTGGAACTATCGGCTAGTTTTGAGCGGGACGACCTACCCTACGAAGCTTTTAATACTCTAGAAAAACTGAAATATCTATTTCTAGATCACAATAATTTTCACGAGATTAAACCTGACTCCTTTGACTCTCTTCTAGAAATTGCTTATCTTAACCTGGAATCGAATAAAATCGAAGCCCTTCCGCCAACCTTGCTTAAAGCCGGCATACATTCGAAACTTAATAACATTGTATTATCCAATAACGAGCTGAGCTCGATCGAAAGCGGCACTTTCGAACATTTAGAAAACCTGGAATTAGTGTGGCTGACTGAAAACAAGATAAAGTATCTTCAAATTGATTCCTTTGCCAATCTGCCGCAGATTAATATGATTTTTCTCAGGAACAATGGAATACATAGTATTAGTCCAGGAGCCTTTTCGAATTTACCAATGTTAAAGCAATTAGATTTGCAATACAATGATCTAACAAAGATTAGTTTTAAGCAATTTATGAACTTAAGCACCCCGCTTTTCTTAAATCTAAGCCATAATGAGCTTTCATTGTGTATTGCTGACAAAATGCTGATTAAACTTGAGGTACTGGACTTGAGATATAACAGATTTTCAACAATTCCAAAGTGCCTGGAATTCACTTCTCTACTAAAGAAACTGTTTCTCGATTATAACAGCATTACTGTTTTGGAGTATAGTGCTTTCAATGGATTATCAGCCTTAGAACAGTTAAGCTTACATCGGAACCGAATTGCAAGTGTTGATCGCAAAGCATTTTTTGGACTTCGAAGTCTTCAGGTTCTAGATCTTTCTAAAAATTCGATTAGTCATTTTCACAACAACCAATTTTCTGATATGCCCAAATTACGCGTTCTAAATCTCAAAGATAATAGTTTGAGCTATTTACCTAGAGAAATATTTGCAGGAACACAAGTGGAATTTTTGGATATAAGCTACAACTTATTCTCCGTAGTACCTAGAGAGAGCATATCGGATGTTGGAATGACATTAAGGCATTTATCAATGCAATCAAATAATCTGGAGCATATCGATGTGACAAGCTTTCCAGATATTCCATATTTGAACCATTTGGATATAAGCAAAAATAAGCTAACGATATTGCCTGATAATGTTTTCACGCAGTTAAGTTTACTTCAATATTTAGACTTGAGCTCCAATCCTTTAAGGGCAAACTTCAAGGAATTGTTCCATTATGCACAAAATCTGAGACACTTGAGCCTCGCAAATACGGGATTAATTTCAACGCCGAACTTCCCGCTTCCAGATTTAGTTCATTTGAATCTTTCCTATAACAACCTCCATAGTATTAATAAGATCTCATTTCAGAGCTTATCCAAACTAAAGTCTCTAGACTTAAGCCATTGCAATATGAATCACGTCCCTTCCCATTTGTGGATATTTCTAGCTAGCTTAAAAGAGCTGGATATATCGTTCAATCCGATAAAAGAAATAACTGTGGATAGTTTTCACGGCTTGAAGTCTCTGCAAATATTGAACATTCAACATCTAAAAAGACTTTCTCGATTTGAAAGCAAGGCTTTAACTCAACTGAGAATATTGTCTGAACT
>MU193261.1:9138-24626 GCA_016904865.1 Pissodes strobi | reverse complement strand
TTTTAGCACTTTTTGGTGCCTTTTGTTACTTTTGGTTAATTTTGGTTAGTCGTTCAATCAACTGTTGGTTAATTTCAATTAGCCTATTTTAGTCATTTGAACCGCTGCCGGTGCCGGTAGGTGCGTTATAACCAATTTTTACGTTGTTGGTTAATTTTAGTTAGTCGCCAAAAACCGGTTAATTTGGATTAGTTTCAACTTACTTTAAAGTTTTAAACTATTCCGATACGCTGTAGCCCTTTTTAGAGCTTTTGGCTACTTTTGGTTAGTCGCTCATTAAACTTTCAGTTAATTTCAGTTGGTTTTAAATTATTTTAGTCACTTGAACCGACTCCGATACGTTACAATCAAATTTAATGTTTTCGGTTAATTTTGGTTAGTCGCCAAAATTCGGTTCATTTAATTTGTCCGATACGGTTTAGCCCTTCTTGGTGCTTTTGGTTAGTTGTTCAATCAACTTTCAGTTAGTTTCAGTTAGTTCCAATTTATTTTAGTAATTTGAACCGGATCCGATACGTTATAACCAATTTTAATGTTAATTTACAAGTACTTATTACAAGTACTTACTTTATTTTTTTTAATCTGTTCCAATACATTTTAGTTCTTTTTGGTGATTTTGATTACTTTTGGTTAGTTTGGGTTAGTAGTTCATCACGCATATGACATCATGTGTGGCAAATGTAGCATGCACTTTTTCGCAATTTGATGCCCCATAACAGGAAAACAGAAACATTTTCAATGTTAAAAGTACTACAGCAGACGTAGCGCGATGAGAGAAATTCTCACAAATGCACCCGGTTAATTGGCCATGTTAAATTCTCCGAAAACTGATGATTTCGCAGAAAATGTGAGAGAAATACTCGTAGCGCGAGTAATGACGTGTTAAGACCTTTAAGAAGCTATAAATTTAGTTTACTAGCTTAATATGTCCTTTTTTATATTTAAATTCCCACAATATTTGTCAGGTACTTTGAACCTTCTGCTTTATAGATGTTTTAATAGATAAATCAAGTTACAAACTGTCAAATAAATTATTTTAATTGGTATTACCTTTATTTATAATGTTTTTGAATTTAGTATACGTTACTATTTTGTATAACTTTAATACATAGTTTTATTCATTTGAATCACGTATTAAAAATTACCTTAATCCGTCTTTGAAATATCATGTAACCGAGGAAATAATTTCGCATCAGCTAATACTTTTTGAATCTCCCCTTACAGACTGCTCGTTGCTGCAGGCAGAGAAAAAAACTAATTTTTTACCGTGCTGCGGCTTTTGCGTTGGATCCAAAAACATGAAACGATTTTTGCTGAGTGAAGCTACTCGATATTATTTGTACTCTGGTATGGATATTATTAAATGTAAAAATAGTTTAAATAGCGATAGAGGGCCTATTCCGTATAGTCCATTGTATTGGTTGATCGAGCGTGACTAGTGGGATTCCAGGATTGGTTCCTTTGGTTCCGCTTGATTAAGTCGTGACATTAGTTTACTGTCATCATATTGTTTTGTTGTTCCTAATAAATACATCCGTATATATAATATAGTGGTAGAAACAGTACAATGTACAACACATGTAGTAGAACCAACATTTCGCACTTGTGTGGTTGGGGCATTCGCCTATGACCAATAACACCTTTTATTGAGTGGGTTTTGCTATGGCTCATGTCACCACACTTTCACCCTCTTAAAAAATGTGTGTTTTTTACGCTGTTACAAAATATAATCGTAAATTAACATATTACCATTACAAATAAGAATTGTTTTCCAGCTAGAAACAATTAACAACATGCTATCACTTAACGACCATTAAATTTATACTTTCTTATAGTGATATAATATTATTAATAATATTTTTTTTTGCAGGTACGAAAATTTAATATCATCGCATGAACCTCTCTACATGCAGTAAGAATAGAAAACGTTTAAGGTAAATGTTAAAATTTTTGTTGAAGGTCACTAAAATGTATACACATTTAAGTACAATTTTTTTACAGAACATAAACAAGCTTCTCTTAAGGTATAATAATAATCACTTACAAAGTTTGCACGATACAACGCACAGTGTGGTCTAACTACCAAAAAGTTGAAAAAAACAAGGTTTTACAAAAAAATCTGTATCTCTTAAAATATAGCAGATATCAAAAATTTGACAGATCACTTTCTTTGCTATGGACCAGTGATTCAATTGATGTACAGTGACAAAATTAAAAAAATTTTTTTATGAAAGTTACATGCTATTGAAATTGGAGCAAAAATCATCGCCTTCTTTGACACCCTGTATATAAAAAGTTTGATAGATTAAAAAAAATCCAACATTGGAAATTTTCTTTTAAAGGACAAATCTATTAACCTTTAAAAACCAGAGATCGATATCATTTAGTTTTATATATAGGCGAAATTTTTGTTGCTCGAAAGCAAATGGCCAGCAGTTTATTTTAATACCTTTATTGGATGAAGACAGCATTGCGTGCTCTCTGGAAAAATACATTACTTTATATGGGTTAATGATATATAATGCTCTTCTTTTAACTCATGGAAAATAAAATAACAATTTACTAAAATTTTAAATTTTTCAATGGGTATCTTCCAGGGTACCGTTCTTCTTAAACGTCTTGATTACGATGTACGAGATGAAGAAACAACGTCGATCTCTCTTCGTTTAACCATAGTTATGCATTCTCCATTTTTCAACCCAATTGTATATAACGTATGAGTAAGGAAACTTACCTTTCGTCCAACTTCCAAGAACTACTTAACTCGCTCCATGCGCTCATGCTTCTATTTCTGCGGGCCATCAAGGACGGTCGATAATAGTTTTCCGATTCGTCGAGCAACATTTCCGCCGGAAAATTGACGCGAGCTTTCCCGATCTGCGGCGAAGGCGTTCCTTCGCTGTTCGGCAACATTACGTAGTTCCACGAAGGGTCCTCGGAGCCGAACGTCTTTTCGGACCCGAACGGCTTAAGGGGCTCCATTTTGTCAGTTTTTGGAGCCACGATTCTACCTGAAAAAAATAAGTCAAAAAATATATGACTGATTAAAAGTTTACATAGAATTTATTTTATTATTACTGAAGGAAATCGATATTCCAGTGGCGTGTCTCTATAAAGGTTAATATGGACAGATGTGTGAGCAGTAATATTTGTATGAGACGAAAAGCAGGGAACTACGCGTATAAAATAGCGGAAACAAGGTTGTAAATTTGGACCCTTTCCTTCTGTTTTAATACTTTCTCTCATTTTTAAATTACTACAACTTAATTTATATAATTTCTGCAATGATGCAAACCATTAAAAGCAAAATAACTTAATTGTTGCCGACATTTGGCCTAGGTCACCAGAATTGTTCAAAACAGACCGCTCTCTGAAGACGCTAGTTGCGTCCTCACCTGCTTAAAAATACTTTTTTTCTGACTCGCTCAAACCTAAATATATAGCAAATGTATATGACTTAGGTTGACGAATCGCAAATACTGAGAGTTGACATTAGGGTCAAAAAATTATATTTCTTATCTTATTTATTAGAACTGCCTGACAGTGTAATTTTATTTACTTATTTATTTAAACGTTTAAAAATAGCATGATCCACGTTACTGAATCCTGACAGATGCCAATGTTGCCAGCCTAACAGCTGATATAACCTAAAAGTCGTTCACTTGTTTAAAAAATGACAGATGACATAATTGACGGAGTTAAAAATGAGAGTAAATAAATATTGATAGATGACAGATTTTATTGCCTAGCCCACGCGGATGACAAATAGGAAGTGACAGATGCCATGTCGAATATCGATATAGGAATTTGTACATCGATATATACATCACTATATCATATCAATCGATCGATACATTCACATTGATGGCACCAGCGATGGTATACTCAGTGGCGTAGCAACCGGGTGGGCCTGGGGGGGGGGGGGGGGGGGCAAGGCCCCACGGCGCCAAGAGAATTAGGTGCCGCTCCGAATTTATAAATATGGTAATGCTAACAATGTTCATGAGGTTAACTGAGATTTTAAATTAATTAAATTATAATACAATTAAAGATCAAAGACCAAAATATGTATTATTTATTCTACGTGGAATGAAAAAGATATATCTCGGCGCGGCGGCATGCAAATTTGTAAAAAAGCTGCGTAATTAATTTTCGTGTGCAAGAATTATGCAAGTCACATGCATCCGATTTTCGGATCCGTGAAATATGACATTGAAGATAGAAGAAGATTAGCAACTTACCTTTGTGTTTTTTTTTTCTCTTCTATACAGGGTGTCCGGAAATAACATCGCCAAATTACAGTTGGTGATTCTACATAAGAAACCATGAACATTTTTTCATATGAACATGGGTCAGAAAATGCATAGTTTCCAAGATACAGGGTGTCAAACTTTTTATAAAAAATCAGTTTTTTGTTAATATCTTAAATATGATTTTACTGATTTCGTTGAAATTTGGCAGGGTTATCTGTAGTAATAAGGGGCTCATTTAAGCTTAATTAGATTAAAAATATAAAGTACAGCGGCGTCCCGGAGGGCATCATACCGAATATTAATGACAAAAAAAGTGTGCGCCGCTGACTTTTTCAAACATTTTATATTTTTTTCGTATTAAGCAACTAAAAATACAGCGGTGTGGTTTCTTGAACTGTTTTCGTATCTTGCTTCGTTTTCGATAAAAAAGGTAAAAACCAGTTTATTACATTTCCAACCTTTTTTGATAAAATCGATATTTTTATTTATATCTTAAATATGCTTTTGCCGATTTTGTTGAACTCTAATAGTATTATCTGTAGTAATAGGCGACTCATTTAGCTTTAATTAGATTAAAAATATAATGTCCAGTGGCGTCCCGGAGGCATCATACGGGATATTGTTGACAAAGAAATGTGCGCCACTGACTCTTTTAAACATTTTATATTCTCTTCGTATTAAGCAGCTAAAAATACAACAATTTTGTTTCTTGAATTGTTGTCGTATCTCCCTTCGTTTTCGAGAAAAAAAATAAAAACCAGTTTATTACATTTCTTTAGGGCACCAAATTCTACATCAAAAGCTGTAATAAACTGGTTTTATTTTTTTCTCAAAAACGAAGCAAGATACGAAAACAATTTAAGAAACAAAAATGTTGTATTTTTAGTTGCTTAATACGAAAAATATATAAAATGTTTAAAAGAGTCAGTGGCGCCCATTTCTTTGTCATTAATATTCGGTATGATGCCCCCAGGAACGCCACTGGACATTATATTTTTAATCTAATAAACGCTAAATGAGCCGCCTGTTACTACAGATAACCCTATTAAATTTCAACAAAATCGGTGAAAGAATATTTAAGATATAAATAAAAATATCGATTTTATCAAAAAAGTTTGGAAATGTAATAAATCGGTTTTTACTTTTTTACTCGAAAACAACGCAAGATACGAAAACAACTCAAGAGTCAAAAACATTGTATTTTTAGTTGCTTAATACGAAAAAAATATAAAATGTTTGAAAAAGTCAGCGGCGCACACTTTTTTTGTCAATAATATTCGGTATGATGCCCTCCGGGACGCCACTGGACTTTATATTTTTAATCTAATTAAGGCTAAATGAGCCCCTTATTACTACAGATAACCCTGCCAAATTTCAACAAAATCAGTAAAATCATATTTATGATATTAACAAAAACTGATTTTATAAAAAGTTTGACACCCTGTATCTTGGAAACTATGCATTTTCGGACCCATGTTCATATGAAAAAATTTTCATGTTTTTTATGTAGAATCACCCTCTGTAATTTGGCGACGCTATTTCCGGACACCCTGTATAACCGAGAGCTTTCGTTTAAGTACTGCACGTATGAATTTATATTATAATAATTCATTTATTAAAATCGAAATCTGTTTAATAAGTCATGCCCGTTTTACCTTAATGTTAGAGCAAGTCTTTTACCGGATTTATAAACTCGAAAAGTTCGCAATGTTGAGGCTTAGTTGGGAGTTGAAATTTTAGTTCAATATAAACTATTCAAATCATTCAGTTCAATTTATAAACTCAGTTGGCTAATTTTCAGAACATTTGCAAAGTTGGGATATAACCAAATTTTATGTTCAGAGTTCAGAAAGTTCGTTCCAACCAATGAAAAATCACTGTACTAGCACGTGATCGGTGTCAATAGCCGATTTGACATTTGAAGTCGCATATCTGCACAGCTGTTTTTTATGTTAATTGTTACTTTTTTTGTGAAAATGGTTGAATCTGAAACTGAAGAATGGAGTGAAATCGAGGATATTGATGCGCTACTTATAGAAGTAATTCACAATTATCCATTTTTGTACAATCCCGGTCATCAGGACTATGCAAATTTTTAATGTCCGAAATTTTATTGGTTATGAGTTTTACCAATCAAATATGAACTTTCCCAACTTCTTGGTGATGTTTATCAATGCCATAAAATGAACTCTGAACTCCGAACTGTGATCCTCACTAACTATGAACTATCCAACCTCAACATTACGAACTTTACCAGTTTATAAATGGACCTTTTCTCCCGCAGATGGTGAAAAGTGTCACTTGACAACCTAATATAATCAATAGTATATTATTTTATATGGAGGAAAAGTAACGTTTCCTCCATATAAAATATCCTGTTTTTTCTTCAAATGTCGACAAATTAATGCAAAAACGTCTCTTTTTAATAGTAATAATGATTATTATTAAAGATAAGTAGGCGGCTTAGACCGGTGCGGTGTCGGTGAATAGGCTCAGGTTGTTGCTATAGTAATGTAACATAAAGCTGTCAGTGGACACTGTCAACAATTATTATATTTTTAAAATTGCGTCTTCGATTGCATTTTAATTCCGTATTGATAAGCAGTTATTGTGTAAGTTCGATTAAATAATAACCAATTTGTTCCTAAATTAGTGATTTTTAGAAATGCAGTCACAAATTAAGTGATAAATACAAATTTTAGTTTAATAACTCTTGAGTTGTTGACGCTTATTTTGATGTTTGATTGTATTGTATCTATGTTGCTATGACAACACTTTTACCTCCGCCGGCGGAAAAATTAAAAGTAAAGCTCCGGCGGAGGAAAAACGAAACTTCACGGCCGCCTACACAGTCGAGTAATGACGGATTTACTGACGTTTGAAGAAAAAATACTTTTCGTCGAAACGGTCAACTGCATTTCTTGCAGTAGATTGTGATATGCCCCTTGAATTTTCAATTTTCCTGTTTCTAAAAATATCCCGTACCCAAAATCTTCTTTGATTTCCCTGCTTATTCTTGCTTAGAATTAGAAAAATTATTTTAACTCATACGACGTCGGATGAAATCTTAAAATATTCAGATAAAAATTGCCGCCAAAAATTTTTGACCAATAGGAGCATCGTCGGACCATCGTACCGTCGGATATAGGATGCGTGGAACTTCGCCTTAAGGCGGCATGCGACTTCAAAGACAAAAATTCCGATAATCTCGGTCGTAAAAAAGTATGTGTTTTTCAGAGTTGCGTATTTAAGAAGTAGTATTAGCCAGACAAGGCTAAATAGCCTAGCAATACTAAGCATAGAAAATGGATTTGACCAAAAAATTAATTTTGATCAAATAATCGATCAATTTGCGTCGATTAAGAACCGAAGAAAGACTCTCTAATGTTTAATTAAGTTTACAGATTTTTAGTTTACGTTTGTATATTTGGTTGCCGTTTATATATTTTATATTCCTGTTAATAAAAAATATACGTTTAATATTATAATGTATTATTTTTTAACTAATTTGCGTATTACACATAATATAGGTTTGTTTTAGGCACCAGTACAGTGGCTTTATACAGGACAGTGACGACAATGTTTCGTCAACGCGCTGATTGGCTGCGCCATTTTGGAGCAAATTTAGTTTGTTTTCATATGTGACTGTGGATAAGTTCTTGTGATTTATAGCGATTTTATGCGTTTTTCTAGTGACTTTTTTGCAGACTATTAAACCTGTGTGTGTAATTTCGGTATATCCAATTAGACATTAAAGTTATATTACGTTTTAAAGTGTAGTTTTGCTGCTTTCGTAGGTACCAAGGTAGGTAAACAAGTGGTATTTTAAAGTAGATTATCTATAAGATTTAGTCAGACGTAGGCTTTTACATGCCCTGCAGGCCTTCTACAGGCCCACCGATACATTATTATCCTATATGTAGTGATTTAAAAAAATTGTGGGCATGTAAAGTTGAAGGGTGATTGTTTCACGAGTCATTTTTGTCACACCAAAGAATGTTGTTATATTCTACTCTTTGTATTTATAAGAATGTAGTAGATTGCAGCTGCATGCCTTTTTTGATATAAAATGTTATATTAGGCTTTTCTTTACCAGTTGAATATTGGATTGTTCTACTTTGAAACACTTAGTTACAGTATAAGTAAACAAGTTGTCAGTGTCGATAACTTTGTGATCACGATCACAGTCCAAATGTACTTTAGTCCCTTAGGATTAAATTAACCATTTTAGTCCTGGAAGTACAAAAAATACTTTAACATTTATAACATTCCATGTTTAACATCATATACCTAGTTACTGTTATGTAGTTAGTAGGGCCTGGTTGTAAAATAGAGGCTTAAACTCAGCTTATTTGAACTATGACTGGTGGTTGAACTCCTTAATACATTGCTGTCAAATTAGATCATTTATCTGCAATGTATTTTAAATGGGATTCTTCAACCACCAGTCTTGGTTTAGCTGACTCGAGCTTAGCCAGCATTGTACAACACAGTCTAAGTAACATGTTCGTCAAATGTCACGCCTCAATTTGCATAATTAAGTGATGTGTACATCACAATGTACTAATGGATTATCTTTTCTTGCAGGTTCATTTTGCACCAGGCATGTGGGAGGAAAAAAGATGAGATAAGAAGTTAAAGCCAAATGCTATCCCAACCATATTTTCCATTTCCAAAACCAACGTTGAAAGAAAGGCTTCTACAAAGCGTGAATTTGCCTTGAAATCTCATCAGATTCCATATCGAGACTTTTTTCCGAGCAAACTGAGGAATCAAGAATGGATTGGAATTTTTTACATGAACGCATAATTTATTTTTTTGGTAGAAATGGAAAATTGATAGTACAGTTATCACAGAACCTTGTCATAATATGAGTCAAAAAATAATTAGTAGATATTATGTAGTATTTAAAAAAAAGTAAAGTAGTGCAAAAATATGCTAGTAAATCGTTGAAAAAAACTATTTGTATTAAAAATTTCAATTTGAGAAACTACAGTTTTTTCCATGTTTAAGGTTCTTTATTTAGCTTGTGGCAATAACCAGAGGTGTGTTCCTGTTTTGTATTGTTTTAAATATATTCGGTAATATATGCATATTTTATTAAAGATTTTTTTTATTGTTGATGTTTAGCTTAAAGCTTTATCGACAAGAAAGGAGAGATCGAAGTAAGTTAATCAAACAACGTTGAGTAAAATTAATGTATTTATTTTAGATCAAATACAGGTTTGTCAAATAGTGTACCTACTTTATTTCCTAACACTACCTGAAATAAACTTCTGTTCGTAGTCAACATCCATAAAAATCATAATGAATTTTTCATTATTCAGGATCCATTTTTTGATAGCATCCTTATTAAATCTGATTTTTTCCCTCTGGTCAAAGCTGAAAATTGAAATAAGCTTTTATATTCTTTGTGTTGATTATAAATAAATAAGATGTTTTTAACATGAACAAGTCTTAATCTAGACATGATTTTATGGCAGCAGCTTTATTTTTAAACTGATCAATTCTGTTGAAAGTTTAGAATTCCATGTGATGGAAGAGGGAAGCATTGTTTAGACGGAAGTATACATCATGTCATCTTGCTTAAATATTATGCTTTGCTTGTCCATATACCTATTTGCTCTAAAGAAAAGTGCCCTTTCTTGCATCAACTGCTGTATAAACTGGATACCTGCTTCGCTGCTTCATATTATCATTTATTATAAAATGATATTATGTATTGTTCCTTTCAAAACATTTTTTTGGGAAGGTTCCTAATTCAAATATGGACCTAAAAATTACATTTACTATTTATAACATCACCTTGCTGAAAGATACCACAAAGCATGGAGAAAGCACTAAAATTTCATGCCGTGAACACAGACGACCATTCTGATTATCACATTAAAACGTTATTATTAATAAAAAACAAATATTTATATATATTTACGTACCAATCTGTCACAATCTTGAGTCATCATAACCCCACTTACATTGTCCATTCAGTTGATAAGTGTCTAGTTTCGGTTGAGTTTCTGTCCCTTTCTGTACTACGCTCAAAAAGAGTCGGAAACATGTTCCTTGCCGCTCATACATGCGGGATTTTCAAATGCTAGTATAATACTTTCAATTATTTTGCTTGTTAAGTTCGTGAAAATTATTAAAGTTTTGTTAGGTAAGGGTCCGGTTAACATATTCCTACCATTATAATACTTCAGTCGCTTTATTTTGTTAGCTTCTTGCTAAAAAAATGCAAAAAACGCGAAACTTCCATATAAGCTTTAAGAAAATTTGCTCCAAAATGGCGGCCCTGGTCTATTGTCGTCACTGTCCTGTATAAAGCCACTGTAGGCACCAGCGGATAGGTTTGCCCCCTGGCGCCGACATTTCTAGCTACGCCACTGGGTATACTGTCTAAAATAACTCGAGAAACATTTCCTCGAGGTTTGCTTATTTACTTTAGAAGCAACCCCTGTCTAATATCTAAAACATAAAGATTCGAAACGGATTATTTATCGAGAAAACTGTTGTTGCACAGAATTTTCCATTGTATTGGAATAGTTTCAATATACCATCATTTCAAAGGAAATCTATAACGTGTTGTCGTTCGTGTTCAGACAATCCACCATTATATTCTCATTACAGAATATTTATAAGCCTGACCCAGGTTGGGCACGGATTATGATTTATGATAATGTCAGCTAATTAATGTCTATAGGACTCGAGGAACATTGAGATGATTTCTACGGTTATTCAATGATTCAGGTTCGTTTGGGTTAGAGTTAAACAAATATAGATCGACGAAATATTTCAAAATTCAAAAAATTAGGTTGCAGGTTAGTACACCCTGATTACCACGCCCATGTGCACTGTGGTTAGACCATGCGTAACGGGAAGGTGAGAGACAAAGTCTGTCGAACTGATGGTTCTCTTGAGTAATTTTATAATAGAATTTGCCGACCGTGGCTAGTTTTTATTTTCATTCTAATTTGTCTCGAATCTTTACACAATACTTTTTTCATATTCAAACTTGGAACAGGGTGATAATCAACAACGCAAACTCTTGATCCAAAAACAGATTGAATGTTTTGAGTCTTCTCAAGCCGAAATCATCGAAGTTGGGAACTTTCTCCTTAAAAGAATTTTCTTTTAACACAGATGACAGTTTCCAGGATTTATCGCAATATTTATCGTTTTATGTCTGCCTACATTAGCAAAGGAATTTACTGATCGAAGGTCGTCTTTTTTCCAATAATTTGGGTAATACAGTACAGCTCTAACTCCCCATTTTTGTTCTTTTTTTTCCATATATTCTGCTTAGGGCACTGGATAGTTTTCGTATCAGTCCTATATCTTGCCTTTTTTATGAATAATAAATATCCAAGACATTTTCCATTCTTTGGAATGTCTCCACCATTATTGATACATCATTCACACAGGATTTTTAAGTTCAGCAGGTAGTTCTCCAGGTCCAGCGGCTTTTCCATTTTTTAGTTGTTTTCTTTATTTCATTTGTACTTATTGGTGACTTAGCGGAGACAAGGTGACGCTATAACATTTATTGATTTATTTCTATTTGCAGTATTTTGAAACTCGGTTCCCTTTTCTGTCAGTAAGTTTTCGAAGTGCTTATCCCATGTATTGCCGAAATTTTCTCTAATTCTTGGTTTTGCCGTTATGTTCTCTAATAGTTTCCAATGCTCCGTATCCTTTTCCTTCTGTTACGTTTTTCCCGTGGCTTCTTAACAGAATTACAACTTTGCTATTTTCAACTAATACTCTCTTTATTCACTACCACTGTATACAATTTAACACTCTAAACTACTCTTATAACTTTACAACTAATATCTATTCAACACTCAATGATTAACTGAACTGAACTCTACGACTGACTAACATTCGCCTTAGGTCTGCTTATATATAATCTTAAATCTATCACGAATATTCGGGAAGTATTCCGAGGCCACTCTATATGATCTCGACGAGGCCATCGAGATAATTCCATCGATCCTGAAACTTCGCGGCCGGCCGGGCGATGATTCATACGGACAGGGAAGCGAGCGGCACGGCGCGCGGCGGCGGCTAGTTCTATAGGGTAGCACAAAAACGTTCAGATGGTTGTTAGGCTAGCCGTAACATTGCCTCCCTCTTAACTCTGATCGTCCCGATCAGCTACTTCATGTCCGTGATATGCTTTCAACCTGTCGAGTTGGACAACTTTCAGTTTGCTTCTGGGGCTACGCTGAATTCTATACACAACGTCATTAATTCTTTTGATGACCGCATAGGGTCCTTCCCATACTGGTGTTAGCTTAGGAGATCTTCCTTTCTTCCTTTGCGGATTATATAACCAAACTTTATCGTTCATCCGAAATCCCCTAGAGTGAGCTTGGAGATTATATCGAGCCTTCATTCGGTCACTGGCGAGACGTTCAAACGGTAGTCCCACATCATTTTGTTTCATCTTCCCACTGGATCTTGTCTGGGGTCCTTGACTTGAGGCACAGGTTGAACACTGATTTTGCATCCTGGCAGTAGTTGACCCAGTAAAATCTGTCGCGGATCTTGTCAATCATTCCGTTAAATCCGAGATGAGCACCAAACTTTCTATTATGTACTTCGTTCAGAACTTCCGATACCCTCTTCCTTGGTACACTAACTGCGTCTTCACTACTTTGCCATCGGCGCTTTCCCAGGCTCGTTTAAGGAGCCCATTTTCAACCACCAGGGAGTCCCACTGAGCCCACAGAGATCTAAAAGTAGATCCCTTAGTTGAAATATCTCTCCAGCTTGGTCTTGGTTGACGTTCTTCCTTAGCTTTCAGTAGTAGTGCTATTTCATTATCATCAAGCTAATCTTTCTTTAGTTGCTCTGTGGTCCACTGCTGATCAACCTTAAACTTGATTCGCCTAATGGGAGTGATTCCTTCTCGTTGGTCAATTATTTGGCGATGTTTATAATTATCCTCACATGACCTTCTGGATAAAGCATCTGTATTACTATGACATCTTCCTTCCCTGTGCTTAGCCTTAAAGATATTTTGTTTCAACTCTTCCTGACTTGTCTTTGAACTGTTGTTGTCTCTGGATGGAGCTGTACGTCGTAATTGTACATGACAGTCTCTCTTAAAATGCCCAATGTTGCCACATATATAGCACTGATTTGAAACATTTCGGTTACGTGGCCTATCTTCTAGTGGCTCCCGGAATCTTTGTACTTGACAGTCTCTTTTGAAATGTCCAGTCCTGCCGCATCTATAGCACTGATTTATAGCCTTTCGATTACATGGTCTAACTTCTGTTGGCTACCGGAATATCCGTACTCGACAGTCCCTTCTGAAATGTCCAGTCTTTCCACATCTATAGCACTGATTTGATGTACTTCGGTTATGTGGCCTATCTTCTATTAGCTCCTGGAATCTTTGTACTCGACAGTCCCTTTTGCAGTGTCCAGTCTTGCCACATCTATAGCACTGATTACGGTTGTATGGCCTAACTTCTAGTTACTCCCAGAATCTCCCCGTGGCCTGAAGAACTTCGGTTAATTTCTTCAAAATGCCGCCCATTTCAGTTAGTTCACAACTGTTCGCCAAATTTTCTTCCTTGATGGATACGTCCCTGATTGCTGGCTTAGAGATGTTACAGGCCGCCTCGATTTCCAGAGCTGTACCCAAAACTTTATGGCTGCTATCAAACTTGGCTAGACGTAACATCTTCTGAGTTTCTGGATCTCTAATACCATCCACGAAATATTGGGCAGCAAGTTCCTTTTGAAATTCCTCTGTCGCTCCCGGGTAGGCCAATTGAATGAGACGTCTAATGTCTGCCTCAAATTCTTGCAGGTTTTCACCAGGCTTCTGATGTCGGGACTTAACTTGTGCCTGATAGAGCTGTCTTCTATGTTGATCGCCAAATCGTCTCTCCAGGACAGCTACAAGTATGTCATATTTCCCCTGTTGGCTGATGGGAATTGTCTGCAGTAGTTCCAGGGCAGATCCACGAAGCGCTACCACTAGTGATGTAGCCATTTCTTCATTATTCCAACCGTTGGCAACAGCAGCGGCTTCAAATTGCCTTTTGTACATTGTCCAGGATGTTTGACCGTCATAGGGTGGAGGTTTAATATGTTGTCCTATGACGAATACCCTCTCGGTGTATCCTTGATTTTTTAGTCTGGAAACTTCTGCTTGTAGATTCTTCATTTCTTTCTGTACGTCTCCTACTTCTTTTTGTACAGTTACAACTTCTTTTTGTATATTGTTTACTTCCTTTTCAAATTTATCAATATTTTCTGTAATATACCTTGCTCGCCTACAATTACATCCAGCATCCATTTCTGCAACTGTTCCTGTTCTGCTTGCCTTCTACCTTCATTCTCTTCCCGTTCCGCTTGCCTTTTATCTTCTTAATCTTGAAAAAATTTCTGAAGCCGGTCCTGTTCTATTCGCCTTTTATCTTCTTGGTCTTGTAAAATTTTCTGAAGCCGGTCCTGTTCTATTTGCCTTTTATCTTCTTGGTCTTGTAAAATTTTCTGAAGCCGGTCCTGTTCTATTTGCCTTTTATCTTCTTGATCTTGCAAAATTTTCTGAAACCGGTCGTCCTGTTCTTTTTGCCTTTTATCTTCCTGGTCTTTTAAAATTTTCTGAAGCCGGTTCTGTTCTGCTTGTCTTTTACGTTCATCTTCTTCCCGATCCGCTTGCCTCTCAGCGTTTAAATTTTCCATGAAATCGGCCAACATTTTATTAGTTAGCTCCATTTCTGCCGTTTATTGCCTTGTATTGACCATAGAATGTTATAAACTTTTACCAGAATCCACCAATCAAACGGTCTCGTTGACGTACTTGTACAGGGTGGCTCGAATTCGTGTCTATGTATGGGGAACTCGAAAACCGTAAGAGATATAGTGTCAGTCAAATTAAGGCAAAATTGCGCATTTAGGTGGCTAACAATATGCCGTTTAGAAAGTTTTAAAATTCCTAGTATTTACGGAGATATCCGGAGAAAACCGAAATTTTGAAAAATCGTTTTATTTTTTTCCTGGGCTTATTTAAAAACGGATTTCAAATTTAATTGCACTTTTGCATTGCCACTTTTTCCCCTCTATCCAATGATGATATCCAGTTTTAAATCCGACGTTTCGTCTTTAAGGGATCATCATCAACTTTCTTTTTTTAAATACGAACTTTATCTTTTTTTGTCCTTTTTCAGATGGTATCGGCGTTATAAATATGAGTATGTGTTTTTAATTTTTTTT